>MU227685.1:3302280-3350338 GCA_018584345.1 Thuja plicata
AGTGATGATGTAACATGATAACAGGGGTCCACATGGATTAATTTGTAATTGGTTATAATAGACTAGTCGTGATTGATTTGTATGCAGATAACTTGCTAAAATAGTCTTGTCATGATTGATTCAATGGCAGATAAAATTTAATTAAGATCTGTTAGGACACTAATGCCACAAATTCATGATATGATCGTGCAATAGAAAATTAATCTATAAGATGCTTTATTATGGTTTCCTCTATGGTTTTATTTTGTAAAGAAATTTAATTATAGGTATGTTAATAGTTGTATTATTTCAACATTTCCAGATAGTGAAATTATTACATGGATGTTTTGGAATGTACCATGTGAGATATCAGCTTACATATATTTGAACTCTCTTTGTTTAATATTCATGCATTCTAAATACTAATAATGTTATACTAATGGTGCTTTATTCATATAGATGAATTTTCCAATGTGTCAATGTGGTGTTGGCCCCTGCTTTTTGAGGACGTCCAAGACAAGGACCAATCCAGGGTGCCAATTTTGGGCATGCCCAAATAGTAAAAAGGTTCGTAATGGAAATATATGTTATGTTTCAAAACAATGTAATAATTAATCTTTATAAGAAGAACTAAAATGTAAATTTGGTATTGTTGGGCCACAATGGTTGTGATTACTTTAGGTGGGTCGATGATGCCTCGTCTACATCCATCCCATTGACAATTGTACCTGATGAACCAGAAGAATGCAAGTCATACAAGGCAATTGCATCAATTGCATTAATGGCGAAAGACAAAAACGTCTTTCTACGACGCCTTATCCTATGCCTTATTGTCATCATAATCAGACTTGTTTGTAGGGGCTAGATGTGTAAATGAGGTTAAAAAAGAACGTGTTTAAATTATTTGTGTATTGAAATGTTGGACATATTTAAATTAATGTCATGACTATTTTGGAGTTCTTTACGAATTTATAAATTTTTATGTTAAAATTAGACAATTTATATTAATTAAAAAAAGTTTGCAAACAATGAAAAAGGAGCCTTATTAAAAATATTGCAAAAGAAAAATTGACATGCATTTAGCACACTAATAAATGAAATAATATATTTAGATTAAAAATAATATTACTTTTAAAAACACATTTTTCTATCAAAAACATTGTAATTTATAAGAAAAATCATGTTTTTAATTAACAACAAAGGTTACTAAACAAACTATTCGTTATTACAGAAAAAAAATTTAAAAACATTGAAATATTAATCTTACTCAAACATTGTAATTTATAAGAAAAATCAAATATTGTAATTTATAAGAAAAATCATATTTTAATTAACAACAAAGGTTACTAAACAAATTACAGAAAAAAATAAATAAAAAAAAAACATTGAAATATTAATCTTACTCAAACATTGTAATTTATAAGAAAAATCATGTTTTTAATTAACAACAAAGGTTACTAAACAAATTATTACAAAAAAAATAAATTAAAAACATTGAAATATTAATTTTACTCACAAAAATGCAAAAATAAAATTCCAATTCCAATTTTCGCTGTGTGGAACCAAACACAGAATTTGCATCTTCTCAGTCATCTTCCAGGTGAACCAAACAGGACAAGCCCATATTCTAGAATTCATTTTGAGAATAGCACAAACCCGGAATGGATTCAATTCTAGAATTGGAAATTCTAGCATGTACAAATTCCGCCAACCAAACGGGCCCTAGAAGATCTCAAATTTAGATAAACAATGGCTATGGATACAAATTTTCAAAGAGCTTGAAGAATGGAGGTTTCAAGTTTGTTTCACTTTTTTAAAATACCCACATCAGAGGAGCCACTTTCTGCATAGATCATCAATGAAAGTATAGAGGGTCATCACATTTTATGTATAAAAAACTTACAAACCCTCCAAAGAACCCATAACATAGGCATTCCTTTACATAGATGAAAAAAAACTATATATAAGGGGTTTGAGTAGTGGGTAACACGGGAATCAAAAAAACATTAAGAGTTCTAGAAACCCATAAAGTTTTACATAGATACACAGAATATACCCAGCATCTAAGATCTATAGTGACAAAAGAGAACATTATGAAAAGCATGAAACCCTCATATTATTTTTCTTTAGATTATCAAAGAAAATCGAATGTATTTTCCATTGATATTCATAGAGGCAGGTTTTTTAGGGGAGTTTTTCTTTGCCAAGTGAAAGAGATTACTTGAAGAATAATCTAAGCTACAAAGTGAAGCTTCAACCTAGAGAGATCCTCCAAAAAATCTACTCAAAAAATTAAAGAAACTCTAGTTTCTCCCAGCGTGGTGGCGACAAAACAAAGCAAAAGAAATGTCAAAGTCAATTGAGGAGTTGGCTCTAGATTTTAGAGTTTTTTCCCCTAATTGATCGATGAGCCAAAGATATATCTTTGCATTATGCTTAATTGTAAAGTCCTAAGTTATAAATCTCTTAGGCATTTTCAAAATGTAAAAGACTAAGAGAATGGGTGGCCTTTAAAATTGTATTATTATTATTTTTGCATATTCTTAATGTGACATATTCAATAAATGATATTTATAAATTGTTTATTAACTATTTATTTATTGCAAAAAAAATAAAAATAGCTTTGGGAGGAGTTTTGCGTGAAATTTAGAGGAGTGTTTTGAGAAGTTATAAGCCATAGGGGTGGAGTTATTTTTGCATGAACCGTAGATTCTAAAATACTGATTAAGTGTACATTGTAAACCCTTAATTAGTATGATTTTATTGCAAAAACAAATACAACAACATATTTGTGGGTCAAAATGGTCAAAGAGAAGGTTTGCATGCACTTTTGGAGGAGTTAAGAGAACTTACACTTCAGTTGAAGGGCCACATGGATCAATTATCAGTTGAGAGAGATTTTGAAGTAATTTAAATCCATTTATTTTTAGTTTCAGCCTTCTTCAAGCATGGTTTTTGCTCAAATTCGACCAAAAGGGATATTTTTGAGATGTTTTGCATTGGGAGGAGAAGTAAGGGTGAAGTTGAGGTCCAGTTCAATTCAAGTGCAGTTCGAGTTCAGTCTCACCCCTTTTTAGAGTTTGACCTTCTCTATAAGGTCTGGTATTGTATTATTTTCCAATAGTTCTTTCTTTCTTGCCTCGTTTTGCTTTTGTAAATTTAGTCATATTTGTATGGATCTCATTTATTTTCAATTTTTGTAGGAGTATTGATTCCTTAGTTTTGAATAGAAACAAGAGTGTTCCTTCTCGTATTGGTGTTATAAGTGGTTGGTTTTGAGTTAGATTTATTTTTTGTGGTTTTGCAAACCCTTTAATCATCTTATTCAGGTATTTATTTTGGTGCATGTTAATTTATTGATTCAGATTTCATGTTGTGTTATTAAGTTTTAATAACTTAAATTGTGGTATTCATATTCCCTTTTAGAGATGTTGAGGCTCAAACCTTCATATTAAGTTGGTGTTTGAGTTATTCATCTAGGTTGTGAGCACATAGTATTTTATTCAAAGTTATTGTGAGTTATTAGTTATTAGGGGGTTTTAAAGATACTAAACATTCAACGCATCACATTTTTAAGCTTTCTTTACTTTACAACTAGTCCTTTCTTACCATTTTTCTTGTTCAAAAGATAGTTTTAGGTGGTCACAAAGGGAAGCTGACCTATAACTCGGAGATTGATTTTTGCTATAGGCATACCCACAGACCTAAAAATCATTCCATGTTTCACAAGATTTTTGAACATTACTATTTGACATAAGGGTGCAATCTTTAGTGACAACAGATATGACAACAAGTATATTTAGAAAATGAATCTGAGTATTTATATTTTTTTTGGCTTTTGGAACAAATTTGACTAAGGCAAATGCAAAGATGATTTGGCTATAATGACATATAGGAAACAAAATAATGTTTTTGGATTTTTTTTGAATTTTTGGAAAGATAACTAAGGATAATACAAAGATGGTATGACGATATTGAAGTTTAGAGAATGACTCTATTTTTTCAAAGTTTTGATTTTTTGTAATTTGACGAAGGGTAATGGAAGGATGAAATGATTGGGAATAATTTAACTATAGTAATGGCTAGGAAAGGACACATGTATTCTAAGGGAATTTTGTTGATGCTAGGAATACCAACTAAGTAATTGAGAGAAAATCCTTGACCTCAAAATGATGATAGAAAATGGAAAAGTCTCAACCTTTTTCTATAGTCTTGAGCTAGGGTTTAATTTTAGTAGTGACAATTTTGACAAAGGACAAACTAATAGATATCCAAACAACCACGAAGGAAAGATTAAAAAAAAGGTAGGGTCTCTAATCTTCAAAAGGTAACCCTAAAGATGAGTGTTCAAACCTAGGAAATGAAAGACCTATGTTTTTCAATTGTTTTGAATTTTTGGAAAATGCAAGGAAAAAAATTATAAGATGATCAAGTGATGCAAGAATTGGAAACCTAAAGGTAATGGCAGCCTAATTGATGATGATGCAAGATTCGACCTAAGTGTAGGATGATGGATGATTGATTGAATTTATGATTTAATACCTAAAGGAGAATGTAAATTTTTGTATGCCAATTATAATGTATATGTTTAGGATAATTTCAAAAATATGTGTATGGGCTCTAAATATCATTTGACTAAGGAAAATGCAAAGATGATTTGGCTATAATGACATCTAGGAAACAAAACTATGTTTTTGGATTTTTTTTGAAATTTTGGAAAGATAAATAAGGACAATTTAAGGATGATATGATGGTATTGACATCTAGGCAATGACTCTATTTTTATTTGGATTTTTTTATTTTTTATAATTTGACTAAGGACAATGGATGGATGTAATTGATTGGGACTAATTTAGATATAGTAATGGCTAGGAAAGGATAAATGTATTCTAAGGGAATTTCTTTGATGCTAGGAATACCAACCTAAGTAGCTGAGAGAAAAACCTTGACCTCAAAATGATGATGGAAAATGACAAAGTCTTGTCCTTTTGCTATAGTCTTGAGCTAGGGTTTGATTTTAGTAATGACAATTTTGAATAAGGACAAACTAATAGATATCCAAATAACCACTAAGGAAAGATTCAAAAAAAGGTAGGGTGTTTAATCTCTAAAAGGTAACCCTAAATATGAGTGTTCAAACATAGGAAATGCAAGACTTGTGTTTTTTAATTTTTTTAATTTTTGGAAAATGCAAGAAAGGCTATTTATAAGATGATCAAGTGATGCAAGAATTGGAAAACTAAAGGTAATAGAAACCTAATTGATGATGACACAAGATTTGACCTAAGTGTACAATGATGGATGATTGATTTAATTTAAGATGTAAGACCTAAAGGAGAATGCAATTTTTTGTATGCCAAATAGAATGTATATATTTAAGATAGTTAGAAAATTATGTGTATGGACTCTAAATATTTGTCTAAAATTTTGGTTTTGGGATTGGAATTCTAACAAACACATGTAGTGATTGATCATTAGATGTAGTGTATAGATAGATAATTGTGGTATTTTGTTAGGAAGTGCAGTGTTTAATCTGGCTTATGTGGTGCTCTAGGAAACAAATATGTTGAATTGATTACAACTGTGTCAAATGGTTTGGCAAAATTTTTGTTTGTGCTGGAAAAAAACTTTGTCAACTATAGTGCATGCTCTGATAATAGTTTTAAGTCTTTGGTCAAATACTTAGGTGTATGTGTCAAAAGGTATGAGAAACTGGGTCTCTAGATTGGTAATTTTTTTTATGTTTAGGTAGATGCATTGTCAGATTTGGGAGCTACTACAATGCAAAAATTTTGAGATGCATTGCAAGATTCAGAAGATGCATCACATAATTTATCAAATGCATTGAATTATTTCACAGTTGCAAGGGATTGTTTATAAATATTTGGGTAAGCCTTTGGGCAGTGTGTTAATTTTTAATTACAAGTACAATGAATACATATCTATCAATATGAACATTTTTGACCCTTGGGAAACTAGGCTAAGTGACGTGGAGCCTAGATTAACCCAATTAATTTAACTAGTATTAACAATTTTCAAACACTTGAAAGAAATGCACAACCTAGGATGGAAATGGCTATACTTGATGAAGTCCTCATAATAATAAAATACCTCACTCAAAGTGAACAATTAGAGAATCAAGTGGCACTCACTCCCCAAACAAAACACCAACACACTTGACCTCTTATCCTGCAGGTTCAAAAACCTTATGGACCTAGGAGTTCCTATTTCACTAAGAGGAGTACATGGAAGTTAAGTATGAGGTATGATTTGTACTCCTTGAATCAATAGATATTGGTATTTTTGGCCACTACAACCATTGGTTCTTAGTGGGGGAACTTAAGGGGCCCAATATACATTTGAGTAACAATTTCAACCCTTAAAAAGGGATTTGATATACCTCACATGAATGTGGATATTGGGAAAACTAAAGAAATGTCTCTACGCCAAGTAAAAATTTATATAGAAGACCAAAGGAAAGCACTGCTTAAGCTCATCCCGTGGGGTGAGTTCCTCTTTTCCCACCAAAGGACAAGCCCTTATTCTAAAAAATAAAAAGAGTGGGTGTTGTTGTCAATTTTCTCTTACACCTAACATTCACGAAGGCGGGGGGAGAGGATACTCAATGCAATAATAGATCCACCCTATTAATTAAAAAGTGCAAAAAAAATTCAAACACACATGGGTTCATTAACCTTATAAAATCAAAATACGTTGGGAAAAAAAATAGGTTTAAAGAATTTTTTCCTTTTTTGTTTTCTCCACCAAACGCATGTCATAATGCTAAAAATGAAGGTTAGTAACCCAAAAAAATACTAATCTAAGAATTGGAAATGACCAAAACTAGGAAGTTGAAACACAATATGCAAAGAACAAGACCATATATATTATACTTGATATTTACCAGTCATATGCATTACTTTGTCAACAAATGCAGTGTGCATTCTTACATATGGGGCTGGTAATTCCACAAATGCAGCTTTGAATTTATCGAATGCATATCTTTAACAACATGATTAGAAGACAACTGGATGCATGACCAAATTGATTGGTAAGTTAACAGATTTGATTGAAAATGGACTGAAATGATTGGGAAGATGATTGAATAGATGAACTAGTAAGGCTGAATTGATTAGAGAGTTGAACTATTAGTCAGTGGAATTTATGAAGGTGAAACTAGAAGAATAAATTAGCATTAAATAATTAAAATATTATTTAATTAATGCACATGTAGAATAAATAAAATAAATACTTTATTTATTTGAGAAAATAATTCCTTCTTAAAAAGGGAGATTTATTAAAAAAATTAAATAATTTATTCAATTATTAGAAGAACTGTTAGTGAATTAAATAATCAAAATAATTATTTGCAATGATTGAAAATATAGTAAGAATAATTTATTTAAATAATAAAATATCATTAAATTATTGTTATCAACTACATTTGCACCCTGCTAAAAATAAAACTCAACAATCAATTGACACATTGGAACACTTCTTGGTTGTGGGTAACCAAAAATAGAAGTGAACCTCTGCAGAAGGTCGGCTTCCACTTGGTACTTCACCTAAATTAAATAAACTAGTCTTTTCTATGGAAAGGGTAAGAAGGAAACATGAAAGAGAAAGCTACTCCTAAAAGGTGATGCACCAAAATAATTGTTTCAAGACATCTATGAAAAATTTGACATAAAATCTCTTAATTACTCAGAAATTTTTACACAACTTGAGCATCACATTGATCCATACATCATTTTTTTACTTGAAGGCTCTAAATTATGTCAATCTTGAGAAGGAAATACTAACATTCTCACAACTGAAGTTGATTTCAATCTCTACACAACAAGTAACCTATATGAATGAATGCTTTTTTTCTCTATCCTAAGGTGCTGCAAGAAAGACATCTACTTCAAGATTTCATAAAAATCACAAAAATACACACCTAACATAAAATTACACACAAAGAATGAGATATCTTGATGGTAACTTTTGCTTAATTTTGCTTTCATCTTAATCAAGTGGAGCTGGTAATGATTTTACAATAGAAAAATCAAAGGTACATGTTTATTTCTGCTAAGTATTCTTTACAAGAAAGAAATGTTATCTAATGTATTTTAGATCTATTATGAAAATAATGTACAATAGAGATTACATAAATTTTGCATTGAAACTTTCTCTCTTTATTTGTGAATTCAAAAGTATAATGTCTCACACAAGCTGTGGGAAATAACTAATTTATTAACATATAAAAGAAAACTATACTTCTAAAATTGAAAGCATATGAAAGAAAATGGATTCATAATTTCTTGAATGATGAACCCTGAGGTTGAATGGCTGCACTCCTAACTCCTCACTTGGTTTCTCCTGAAGTCGCCTCGTTGGTCTAGAAATGCGTGTAAGGGATGGGTAAAATGATGTTAGAGCTCGGGATGCCCAATTAATTCATATGAAATCATCAAAAAATAGATATTTTTTTGCACATGACATCAAATTAGTTGCGTGATCAGAACAAATATCTAAAGTTAGGCATAGAAAAATCATTAGTATCCATCAAATATGAACTTCATTATTTTATCTAAGATGTTTCTTCACTATGCAGGTATAAGTATCATATTCATTACTGGACTATTTTACACTAATACAATAGACTTAACATGTTGTGTAAAATGGGCTCCCACAAGGGTTGAGCATACATGTGTCCTCTTATTCTTTGACAGAGATAAGATAGTAGATTTTCCATGTTTGATTTCCATTAAGAAGGTATTCATCATTTATAACAATGATTCCTTTGAGTTCACTATCATAAAAAACAAAAGTGTCTTCTTAAAGGAACTCAAAGAGAATAGTAACCATCATGTAAGGTAGCTAGCTAAGAATAGATTCATCAAATTAGTCAAAAAGGACAAAATTAAGATAGGAAAGGTGTTGTTACAATAGTCATCATAAGCATAAAGGACAGTTAATGAACAACATGAAATATACAAAGATGTAATGTAAGATAAGTAGCAGCCTAAAGCGTGAGAGTAGTAATTTGAGCAACCACATATAATGATAGTGTCATGAATAGATTCAAGGAGTAAAAATATTATAACATAACATCTAGTGTTTTTCTATAAAAGGACAAAGTTACACTGCTATTAAAAACAATAAAGGAGCATTAATAGGGAAATAAGATAGTATTCATGAAGATAATAGAAAATCATGCCCAAGATAATCATAAAGAAGAATCATATTATGTGCCATGGAGTGCTCACACTCAAGTACAAGTAGTGGAAAACATAGTTTAGATAATAGTGGCAATCAAGTAATGATCACAGTGTTAAGGTAAACAGTGCCATGTAGTGCATCAACTCTTGGTCAAAGTAGAGATATTTTGATGATAGTAACACGATGGAAAATGATATTCAAAATATGAAGACATTATTACTATGAAATAAGATGAAACAATGTTAGTAATGATTATTATGATGCAAAATATAGCAAGCAATGTAATGGAATCGATATGCAATACTTCAAGTTGATGATATTCAATGCAGATACTCATATACTCAATGGATAAGAAATAGTGATGATCATGCATCAAAGGTAATAAAGAGAAAGCATATATCAATTTTGTTGATTTTGAATGGGGATCAAGAGCAGGAAAACTAGCAATGGTGATCAACTTAGATTTTTTGTAGCTAGTGGTGTTGGATGTGTGCAAGCTTCTTCACTACAAATATGATAGAATGGGGAGAAGTCAACGAAGGTTCATGAGGGATGCAAATATTTGGAGGATGGAGACACATGGGATGGTGGGGTTCCCATCGATCCAGGATGGAAGATGTTCCCATTTTCAGGTGGAAACCTTAAAGGTGCTAAGGAAAAGCCAATAGTTCTCCCTAGACCATCTCTTTTCAATATCAAGCCAAACGGAAAGTCTTCTTTCCCGCAAGTCAAGAAATTTTTTGATCCATCTGTTGGTAAGATTTCCATTTTCGTCCTTGAACCAGTTATAGACCATTCCATTTTTTCTATGGCTATGTCGCTGGTTGGAAAATTTATGGGTCCTAGACCCAACATCAATGTGGTAAGGGCCTTCGCCAAGAAGAAATAACTGCTGAAAGGCCAAATAAACATTGTGGCCATGTCGAAAGGCTATTTGTCTTTTTCCTTTTCTAATAATGAATATCTTTCTATTGTTTTATGTAGTGGACCTTGGGTTATTGGAAATTTAGTGTTGGTTCTTCAAAAATGGTCCCTAAATCTAAATTTGAATGACTCTATCTTTGCCTCTACTCTAGTCTGGGTTAGACTTCTTGGTTTTTCACTATAATATTGGAATGAGGATGTTTTTAATGGGTTAACGACCTCTTTTTGAGAACTCTTATCCATTGATCATATGATAGATTATAAATAAAGACTTATCTATGCTATAATTTGTGTTTGTGTTGGTCAGTTCATGAATCTCATGTTGTTTGTTGAGATTGTTTCAAAGTTGGGGAAGTGACCACAATCGGTTGAGTTTGAGACTCTACCTTTTTCTTGTTTTATATGTAAAAAGGATGGACACTGGGCTAAGAAATGCTCTCAAAGGGTGAACAAGGAGAAGTATAGGGTGAACAAGGAGATGGGTCCAAAACAATCCGACCAAAAGAAAGTTTGGAAAGAAAAGATAGATAAGGAAGCCCATGTGGTTGTGATGAAAGGGGGCAGTAAGGAGGTCGGTCCTATTTTCCCTCCCACAAACCCTTTCATCACCCCTAAAGGTAATGAGACAAAAAATAAGGTTCCTTGCGCAGAAGAAGTCCATCAAAGCCTTAAGCCCCCCATAGATACCAAGTGTGTGGGAGAGGTTGGCTCTTCTCTAGAAGAAAATTTGATCCAACCTCTTGAGGAAGGAGAAATTAATGAAAGTGTGGGATCCCTAGCTAAGGATGATACTGATCAAAATTTTCCATCAAGGGTGGAAGATTCTCAACAAAATGATGAGTAGTGGAAACCTTTGATTGGTTTGGAGGATTATAAACCTTGCAATGTTCTGGGAGGCGGGCTCTCCTCATTTTATTCTGACATCATATCATAGGAGTGTGCGAGATCTACTTTCCCTATCTTTAATATCGTTGGTCTGAATTGGAGTGATGACATTAAGGAAAGGAAATAAATTTAGGAGAAGATTAAAAAAAAATGGATGGATATGATCCCTTGAAAAAAGTAGAGAATAAGATAGGAAAGAAGGGGAGAGAGCCAACAGGTGTTCTCCTCCTCTTAAAGTGGGGTATCCATGAGAAACAAATGAAGGATGATGTGGGTACTCCTAAAACTACTCCAAGTAGAAAATAAACAAGACGGATCAAAGAACAAGAGAATAAAAAATATGTTGTGGATGGTAAGAAGAGGACCATCCAGGATGTATGTTCCCCACCAAAGAAATGAAGATAATTTCATGCAACATAAGGGGGTTAAATGGCCCCCATAAGCAATATATTTTTAGGAACTTGGTCAGAGACAACAAGCCTTATATCATTCTAATCCAGGAAACTAAGATGTCAAGTGACAAGGTTGAAAAAATTAAGGTTTTTAAAAACTGTGGTGTTGTTGGTAGTAGCTAAGAGGGATCCTCTGGAGGTATTGTGGTTTTCTGGAACCTAAACTATATAAAATGTGAGTCATTGATAGTTGATGGAAATATTGTTATTGACAAGTTCCACCTTATTATAGATGGATTCACCTGGGTCCTCTTTAACATCTACGCCCCTAATACTAGGAGTGTGAGAGTCAAAGTTTGGAGTAGGTTGGATGCTTGCAAGAAAAAATGTTTTGGATAGATGTTGGCTAGTTATAGGTTGCATGTAATATTCATTTTAAGCACTAAAACACAAATGAATGATTTTTAGGTTGCTTTGTTAACTGTTTCCTCGCCACAAGCTATCAAAAAAGTGATTAGTACCAAAATCGTCTAATTAAGAAATGAAGAATATCTCACAACTCTAGAATTGTTAAGACTGTTAAGACTAATTGTGACCTTGTACTTAGCTACAAAACGTTTAATAGAATCAAGATATTTGTCATAATCTTCACTTTGATCTTCTGTTGCGATGACCAAGATGGATCTTTGTTGCATGCAGAAGTTAGTGGTCCTTCTTATGGCAGCTCTTAGTGATCTAGCACTCAGGATGCATCTGATTACCCTCTTGGCCATTAGTCATTGGTCAATCCTGCACAAAAACTGAGAAAACATTCAGATTTTAACATAAAAATAGTGAATTTGAATCAAATAAGAAATGATTCTGTCGATTGCAGTAATGTTCTGTCAATTGTGGAAAAGTTCTATCAGATGTGGCTAAATTCTTTCGATTACGGTAAAGCACTTTTAGTTGCAGCAAGATGTTGGCGATTGCGGCACAGATTGGTCAATTGGGGTACACTTTGCTCGATTACATAAAAATGGTATCAATTACAACACAGATCGGTCAATTGTGGCACAGTGCAAGAAAATGGAGAACTGAATAATGACAGAAAAGAATTGTAAAACCCTCAGATTGATTGTGGCATTAAACCAGTCAATTGTGATAGATTTTTGTCAATTGTGGTAAATACCATCGATTGTGAAATTACAAGGATATAAAAAAAAACATAAAAAATAAATTTTGCAGTCGTACTGTTGAGGCCAAAAAGTCTTGTCTGTCATCTGCAAGTGATATTTGGGCTATTTGATTCACGTTGAGTTCACCAAAATGTGTCGGCTATGTTCTGTATGCTCAATAACGAGGGTTAGTAGCACCAATTTGCAATGGAAATAAATTAATCAAACTACTAAGAATAAACCTACGAACAATAAAATGACAAGCAATCAAGGAGGAATACAAACAAATGCAAACCAAAAAAGCTCGAATATTCTATTGTCTCTTTCTACTCCTAAAATACTGTCTGTGTGGTGCTCAGTATTGGTATGGGTAGTGTCTATGACTTGGGAGCATCGAGAATATGATATTGAATGTGTGATCACAAGAAGGCTTGATGCTTAAACCATTCTGACAGAGTAAGGGCACACAAAAGCTTGAAATCCTGGATGTTTTATCGCAAGAAGGCTTGATGCTTGAACCAATCTAACAGAGTAATGGCGCACGAAAGCTTGAAATTCTAGATCCTTCAAATGGTTATGAAGGGTTGATTTAATAGAATATGGAAATGATATGAACGGTTGAGATTAATCTTAGAGATTAGAGGATGAACGGTTGAAATCAAAGGGAATTGGAGAAGCCATCCGTAAACTCCACCTCCTCAACTCGGAGAGACAAGATAAAGTTTGGTTAACTGAATAGTTGATTATGAGTTGCCTTTTGAACAAAAGAGGTAATTTGGAGTTACCTTTTTGAACTAAAGAGGTAGGTGGAGTAATTCATGCAATCAGAGATTTGATCAAGAGTTCTCTTTTTTTGAACTAAAAAAAGGATTTAATTGAATATTTAATTCATTTTTGTAATTAAAGTATTCAACATGTGAGATAATTGAATTATTTTTGGTTTTAGAATTAAATTATTGAATGAAATTCAATTAATTTAATTATAAGAACTAATTAATAATTTTAAACATTTAAATTTGAACTTTAGGAAATTGAATTTAATTAATTAATGAAGATTAATCAATTAAGGTTAATTAATTAAATAAAATTAATTATTTAATTAATTTTGGGAATTTGATTAGATGATCTCAGGAATGAAATTAGAAGAAAATAGATGATTAATTAATGATTAAAAACCCATTAATTAATAGATGAAAATTAGTGTTTGTAATGTAAGGTCGCGAGTATGTCCATTTTAGGGTGTCTACATTTGCCCCTCTTTGATGCATTGTGGCTTGTCGCATTGTGTCAAAGATTCTCTATTTTAATCCTACCCCAGCTTGTCCTGGCGATAGCAGGTGTATTTATGCCCCCTTAACAAATTTGAGCCAAAAGTCGTGACATGGGCGTTAATTTGTTGATATTGAAAAATGATTATTTAGGTATCCGATTGTTCGTGAAAATACTTCAATATGCTCTCGATATTAACTGTTAAAGTTTTTGGGGGCCAGGACGATAAAATTAAGGTTCTAGAGGAATTAGGGTTTTTTGGGAACCCTTATAAATAGCTTGGAGAGCTATTCATTTGTCACTTTACACTTTTGGAGCTTCTAATCATCTGGTGAGTTTGTTTATAGTTTTCTCTGCTTTCTTCATTGTTTTTGAGCTATGTCAGGCCTTTCGGGTGTCGTACACATTTCTGATCGGGTCTGCACCTTCCGTTGGCCAGTTGGCATAGGACATCCGGTGAGTAGCTTAGTCCTTGTGCAATTTATGCTTGTATTTATTGCATTTTAAATTTATTATTATTTTGAAATGTTTGTCGTGTTGCCACAATAACCTATGATTTTCTCGCAATTGCAGTTTAAATGCCACAATTGCCGATTGCATTTCACAATTGATAAAGGTAGTGCAATTGCTAGTGTTTATTACTGCAATTGCAAGAAAAGTGTCACAATTTCTGGTTGATTGCCGCAATTGGTATAAAAGTACCGCAATTTCATGTGGTTTACCGCACTCACTCTGTCTATGATTTCTAGCATGCATTTGTACTTGTTTGATACTTTTGTGTTTGCCCTGACATTGACAAGTGACTTTTCTATTCTTTTTCCAGTACACTGGGACTATTCTACGTTTCCAAGAGTCCAAACCTGTCGAGTTAGTATACCACTTTCAGCTTGTTGAGGATGAGAGGGATGTTCTCAGACATTTAGGTTTATATTAGATATGCTACATGCCTGAGATCACGACCAATAGGGGTCTGATCTTTGCTCTTCTAGAGAGATGGCATTCAAACACATGTACCTTTCATTTGCCTACTGAGGAGTGTACTATTTCTTTGGAGGATGTTTGTTGCATCCTTCAGATTCCCATCCAGGGCGCTCTTGTAGAGTATGCCTGAGGTCCTGGTATTACAACTTTATCTGAGTTATTTGGTTTGCCCCAGGATCAG
Organism: Thuja plicata; assembly: GCA_018584345.1. Lineage (NCBI taxonomy): Eukaryota > Viridiplantae > Streptophyta > Pinopsida > Cupressales > Cupressaceae > Thuja > Thuja plicata. Next base: position 3,317,253 of record MU227685.1, read on the forward strand.
CTTGGTATGTCTGATCCATATAATATCCCATGGTCCAAGTTTGGCATGGGTTTAGACAGACAGACTACCTTTCTTGGTAGTTTGATTTGTGGGATCTTTTGTCATGATCATCGCCAGCATGGCTTCTCTATTGGTTTTGATGTTGTTCTAAAGGGTATGGTTAGATACTATACTATATATGTCTAGGGTCTTTGTATTCTGGCACATATGTACTTTCATATGTTCTATGTGGCTTACCTTGATGGTAAGTCTCTTGGATGTAGTGCTAATCTCTTTCAGATATGGGTCTAGGAGCATATTGCTGGGTATAGGCCCGTAGGCGCTCATGATCTTCTTCTCGGGAGACCATATTGTAGACACCCTAAAATGGACAGACTTGTGACTTTACATTAAACACACTAATTTTCATCTATTAATTAATGGTTTTTTTATCATAAATTAATCATCTATTTTCCTCTAAATTTATTCCCCAAATCATCTAATCAAACCCCCAAAATTAATTAAATAATTAATTTTATGTAATTAATTAATCTTCATTAATTAATTAAATTCAATTTCCTAGAGTTTAAATATAAATATTTAAACTTATTAATTATTTATTCTAATTAAATTAATTTCATTTCATTTCATTCAATAATTCAATTCTAAACCAAAAAGAGTTCAATTATCTCACATGTTGAATACTTTAATTATAAAAATGAATTAAATATTTAATTAAATCCTTTCTTTAGTTCAAAAAAGCTAACTCTTAATCATATCTCTGAGTACATGGGTTACTTCACCCACCTCTTCAGTTCAAAAAGGTAATTCCAAATTACCTCTTCAGTTCAAAAGTTAACTCATAATTAGTTGTTTAGTTAACTAAACTCTATCTCCTCTCTCCCAGTTGAGGAGGTGGAGTTTACTGATGGCTTCTCCAGTTCCCTTTGATCTCAACTGTTCATCCTCCTATCTCTAGGATTGATCTCAACCCTTCATATCATTTTCATTTTCTATATAATTAACCCTTCATAACCATTTGAAGGATCTAGGATTTCAAGCTCACGTGCGCCATTACTCTGTCAGATTGGTTCAAGCATCAAGTCTTCTTGCGATCACATATTTGATATCATATTCTCGATGCTCCAAAGTCATAGACGTTGCCCACACCAATACTGAGCACCACACAAACAACGTTTCAAGAGGAGTAGAGAGAGATAATAGAAGATTTGAGCTTTGTTGGTTTGCATTCATTTGTATTCCTCCTTGATTGCTTGTCATTTTATTGTTCATAGTTTCATTCTTAGTAGTTATTTGATTGATTTCCCCTATTTCAAATTGGTGCTCCTAACCCCCTCATTAACACGAGATTATGGAGATAGAATTCTAAGCCTACGACATTTTGGTGAACCCGACGTGAATCAAACAACCAAAAAATCACTTGCACATGACAGACGAAACTTTTTGGCCTTGGTCGTATGGCTGCAAAATTTCTTTTTCATGTTTTTCTTGATATCCTTGTAATTTTGCAATCACTGGTATTTTACCGCAATTGACAAAAAATTTGTCGCAATCGACTGGTTTAATGTCGCAATCAATTTGAGGGTTTCACAATTCTTTTATGTCGTTATTCAAATCTCTTTTTTCTTGCTTTGTGCCACAATTGACTGATCTGTACTGCAATTGATACTAGTTTACCGTAATCAACCAGAGTGTACCACAATTGACCAATCCGTGCCACAATCGACAACATTCTGCCGCTACTGAAAGTTCTTTACCACAATTCACAGCATACTACCACATCTAACAGGATTTTACCGAAATTGATAGATAATTACCACATCGACAATATTATTGCTTATCTGATTCAAATTCACTATTTTTATGTCAAGATCTGATTGTTTTCGTAGTTTTTGTGTAGGAGTGACCAATGAAGAATGACCAAAAAGGTAATCAGACGCATCCCAGGTGCTAGATCACTAAGAGCGGCCATAAGAAGAACCACAAATTACTGAATGCAACAAAGAGAAATCTTAGCCATCGCAACATAAGATCAAAGCAAAGCGTACAATAGATATCTAGATTCTATCAAATGTTTCATAGTTAAGTACAAGGTCACAATTAGTCTTAGTCATCTTAACAATTCCAGAGTTGCAACTTATTATTCAATTCTTAATTAGATGCTTTTTCATACTAATAAAATTTTTTGACAACTTGTGGCGAGGAAAAGGTTAACAAAGCAACTAAAATTAACTCATTTTGTCATTTTAGTGCTTAAAAAGAACATTGTATGCCAAACATCTTGAACCTCACATTTCCAAAATTGGTGCTTAAAATTGACATGGTGGTTAAGAATTGAACTAAGGAAAACAATATTTTAAATTTGGTGCATTAAAATCAAACAAGCAATCATCATCTCCTTTTGGGATTTAAAATTGAACATTGGTGCATGTATGGGTGATTAGCTTAAATTCACATTTGAAATTTTGGAGTCTAATTGATTAACCTTATGTCTTGAGTCTTTGGTGTGCTTGCACAAATCTGTTAGATTAAAAACCTTTATACTTTTTCACTAGTACATTTGAGGCCAAATTCCAATGGCTATCTGTCATATTTTCAAGGCCTATTTGTTGGTACTTCGACAACTGTAACCGTCGCAGTTATTTTGTTAGAAATTGCAATGAAAGTGGTAACTATCGATATTCTGACACCATATCTATCAGACCTTACCACATTAATATCCATTTTATTATAGTATTTCATACGGTGCATCTATCGGAATACCGATGATTTCATGTTGGGATATCGTTGGATGTGCAATGATTGCAGGATATGAAACTCCATTGAATATATTCCATAGTCATCGTAACTATCTATAAAAAATGCAATGTATCCATCATCATGCCTGTCAGAATGCTAACGGAAATCAAGTGACCCTCCAACAGGACAACCCGTCGAATGTATAACACTGACATTGTAATTATCTGTCAAAAATGTAGTTTTTCCGACAGGAAACCCCGTCGGGTGTATAGCACTGCTGTTGTAACTATCTACCAAAAATGTAGTCAATCCATTGATTTTTCTTATTGGGATTCTGACGGAAATCAAGTGACCCTCTGACAGGACAACCCATCAAAAGTATATCAGTTTCGTCGTAACAATCTGTCGAAAATGTAATTTTTCCAACAAGAGATCCCGTTGGATGTATAGCATTGTTGTCAAAATGGTTTTCATTAGCATTGGAATTGTGACAAACAACCAAAATAAAGATAACAAAGCTCAAGATACCATCATAGAGGGTCTCCATCTTTGGTCCATATTACTGACAAAATGTTTTACCTTTCATTAGCTCAACAAATGCGAGGATTTGAAAGAATTTAATAGAATATTTTCATGATAACATATATTATTTAAGTTGACGTTGCATGAATTTATCTACTTCACGCACTTGTGGAATATGAGGATAGTGATAAAGAAGCATCTCCTCCCATGGCCTGTATTATTCAGGCCATGGGAGAGGATGCTTATTTATCACTATCTCCGTAGTTCATAAGTGTGGGAAATAGATAAATTTGTGCAGCGTCAAACTAAAATAATGTCCGTTATACATTAAAACATTATCTATGAAATTTTTTCAGATCACCGTACTTGATGAGCTAATGAAAGGTAAAACATTTCCTCAATCATATGGACCAAAGACGGAGACCAAATATTATGGTCTCTTGAGCTCTTCTATCTTTATTCCTAGCTACTGGGTAAGGCCTCAAAGACTTATACCTGCCGCCCTTTCCTTTATGTACACTTCAATTAAATTAGCCTTGACATATAGGCTACATCTAATAAAAATCAAAATGTATAATGGGCCCTAAAAAATCATTCAACCTGATTGTAATCACATCAAACCATCTATAGACAACTCCTTAGGTTAAGCCACCCATGTACTCAATAACCAAATGGGCATGTTTAATGCTTTGGTGGCCCCAACCAATCATTAACATTTCAAGTCTAGCAATATTTCTCATTTTCAACGGTCTATCATGTTTTGTACATACTTCACAGATAAAGTGGAAATGAGTATTCATCTATCACCTACTACATAGCTTTCCAATTTGCAAGTTTACACAAACTACTAACAATGATCCTTTCATCCCAAGTGATTCCAAATAACCTACGAGTTTCCTCTACTTAAGCTGTAACCTTAACATTCAGACACAACTCTTCTTAAGTCAAGTTGTAACTAACCACCATCTTTTGCAAGTCATCCACAAAAGCCTTACATGGTAAATAGAGGTTGGACAATGCCTTCTCAACTTTGGCCTATACAAAGGCTAAACCCTATGGGTTATTTCCCTATATCACACCACCACTCTATAGAAAATTCCTTCAATAAAGCATGGTAAATCAATTCTTCAAGTGCATAATTTTTATTTGATTTATCATCCAAGTTACTTTTAATTTGTCCTTGACCAATTTAATTTGGCCTCAAGGAGGATTTTAGACTATACCTTTTCAGCAACCTGACTATGTCACCACATTGTTAAAGGAATACCACATTCACTTGGGAAGTCAGTTGACTATGAATTTGTTAAAGGGCCCCTTATAAAATTCAGCTACCTCTCCTTCTTGTACAAGGATTAGACCAAATGTGTCATTCATTTGATCAAATGGCAATTGATGGAATCCCAAATTCTTTAGATGTTTTAGATATTTTTGTAGAAGTTGGAATAAATTTTTTAGGAGATTGGAATATATGTTCTTATGCATGTGTATGTTTGTATAATGTTGCCAATTTTTAGTCTAGGGTCTTTAGGTCCTAGGGGGTAAATTGTTCTTTAGTGACTTAGTTCTCATTCATCTTGAAACCTTCCCCTAATGTGCTTATCAGATAAGTTATTTTCCTTGCCTATCTGAGCCTAGCGGGTTTTCAATCTTTCTACTTCATTCAGTGTTTAGGTGATTTAGGTATGTCAAGAAAAGGGGTGTCATAGCGTCTTCCGAATGAGAAGTAGTCACCCTTGGATTTGTAATGCTCAATGTGTTTTTCTGAAAGGTAAAAATGTGGTTACATAAGCAATTCATAAAGCTTTTGTTCATAAAAAGAGTTTTTCAACACTCGGAGATATCAAGTTGCGGAGTAGTGCCAGTGATCATGCAGCATCCGGAAAAGCTAGTCTCAAAGGTGCAACCCCGACAAAAGTGAAAAGAGAAAATAAGAGGTTAAGTGCTCCCGACGGAAAATAAGTTGTTTAAATGTGAAAAGGATAAAGGTGAAGCCATCGGGATACTTTTTTGAAATAAAGGAAACAGGCTTATGAGAAAAGTATTCTCTTATGTTCTTTTCCCGCACAAGGTAAAATGGTCTAATGTTTATTCATTTTGGAATCAGAAGGAAAGTATGTTCTTTTTCACAAGACTAAGGATTTTTTTTGGCAAGTGGCTAATGAACATAAAGTTAAGTGTAAGATTTCAAATTTTGAGGCCGTTATGTTCTCCTAAATGGGAAGTTTGAATAGCCATTGATTACCAAAATTTAATGCTAATCCTGCCGTTGCGTCCATTAGGTCATCTTAATGTCATTCGTGTGGTGCCAACGTTCGGATCTTAGCGGATATTTCTTCAGCATTCGCCATCATTTTCTGCTCACCGTATTTGTATAGAAAGTCATTTATCTTCACTCATGTTCTTAGTTTTATAGTAAATGGAAGTTAAGGCTTCTAGTTATGATAGATTAATTGGCATTGAGAGTGAATTGAAAGAATTTTCTGACACATCTCTAAGATTCTTTGATCTCGAAGATTTGCATAGAAGATTGAATCCTCATCCAATTCACCCTATTACACAGAAGCTCAAGGACAACAATCTGATAGAAGTTGCAGGGTTTCCAATGGTAGTTCAAGCTCTTGAGCTCGTCAGAGAATGTATAGAGAAATAAAACCCAGTGAAAAAGAAAATCCTGTTCCTGAATTAGTCTATTTTGCTAACAATTGATAAAACCCTAATTAAATCCACTTTCAGTATTCTAGTGAAAGACGTGTATTGCGACATCAACTTTGGTTCATCTGCATCTATGTTCAATGAAAAGAAGACTCTAAGGAGGGAAGACATGTAGAAGACCTGGTTCTAGACCCCTCGATCAAAGAAAAGTAAGATGTCGAAGACACTCTTTGGAACAACCCTAAAGAGGGAAATTGTTGATATTCTGGCCCTGCTGACCAGATTGGATGAAAAAATCGAGATCCTGGATCTCGTTGAACATAATTTCTTCCTTGTTCAAGCTGTCTGTGCAGAAAATACATTCATTGATTGGGCAGAAATCCTGTGTGAGAAGCTAGCATTCTGGATGAGTTCCTGTCAGGGATTCAAATAGTTCTACATGTCTTCATACTTGATCTATGCTCTGGAAACTCAGCACCTATGACCCGGCTTACCAGCAATCCAAAATTTTGACAACACCAAAATATATGAGTTCTACCTAAATCTGCAATTGCATCAGAGCTTTGAGGAATATACTACTGTGAATGATGCGTTCGCAATGAGAATATGTCAGGAACTTCAAGGTTTCCCAGAAAGAATATTCTCGCTAGAGGCCATCTCGGCAATCAGTCAGTATGGATGCTCTTTCATCCAATTCTTGAGTTTCTCTTATCTTTAGATAGGAGCCTTCTCCAGATTTCCTAAGAGGTTGCCTCGGTATTGTAAAGATAAGGTGGTCTTAGTGGAGCTCTATCGGCAGATATTGGAAGTGAACACTCTATGTTCAACTGTGAAGAAGATCGCCAGAATTTCCTTCCCCGTGGTTGTTGGTCCATATTCCTGTGCATCCAGATCTGATGCCCAAAATTTGGTAAAGAGATTTGAGGATAAGATCAAGCTACTTGATTATGAGGTTCTTAGGCCTCAATATGATCCTATGGGTTTTGTTAGAGATCACTTGAAGCTCGGACATGCCTACAGACATGTCCTGGATATTGAGGATTTATGGGCTGAATGTTTTAATGAGTATCAGACATGGGAGAAATTGTGGTCTCATTTAACTTTGGATGAAATTAAAATGTATAATAATGTTGTTGATGTATCTGATCTTGTAGGTGATGGCCTCTTCATGCATCCTTCATGCTACGATGAAATCAAGGTGTTGCCCATTTCTTCCTCTCCACCAATTGGTCCAGTGGTTGATTCATTGGAGCTTCTCATGAGAGGCATTATCAAGAGAACCAACAAGTGGGTGGAATGGACCAAAGTGCGATGGAAAAGAACTTCTGGCATAGGTTCATCTAGAGGAACAACTTTAGGTGATAAGAAATCTACTTCAGTAGTTACTTCTTCTTTGGCACCATCAGTTTCAATAGGAGCAGCACAATCCGCTAGGCAAGGAGGCGACCAGCCTCCAGAAAAGAATGTCCCTATCACTCTGACCTGCGGAGATGGTTCGCTCTTGAACATTGGAAACATAGAAGATAAGGAAAAGGAAAAGAAGAAAGAATAAGAGGTGTCCATGACCAAGAATCCCTCACCAATTCTAGTCATCACTTTGGATAGCATAAACCCCATGGATGGTCAGGACTCCTCTCAGCCGGTAAACACTCTGGCCCTTTTGGTGACTAAGGTTACCTCCTTCCCTATTCCAGCTCAAGACAAGAAGACTCCTCCAGTGGCCCAGAAGCTCTTTGATCCTACAACTCTTTAGTCTGCAATAAAGGTGTTATCCACAGCCTCATGGTTGGAAGAAACCATTGAGAAGAAGAATAAATGACATGAGGAATCCATTTCTTCAAAGGACCTGATCCTTAAGGCAACCTCATCTCAGACACCAGTGAAGAAGGCAAAGAAGAAAAAGTTCATGGTGGCCCTTTCCCATGATTCCACAACCGAGCATATGTTTATGGAAATAACAGAGCCACAGAAAGAAGGAAAGTTTCATGAACTTTCAGCTCAAGACTTCCAAATAAAAACTGTGGACCTAGTAGTACCGGTGCATGAATCAATGGTGAACATATGGAAAACCACCAATGAGCATATCAAGGATAGGTTAGAAGAACTCTAAGCAGACAAGGAAGTCCTCAAGTCTGCAAATAAGGAGCTAGTTGAGTATATTAAATATGCTCTTGGAAGTACTTCATCTTCTTAGTTTGACCCCAATGCGGAAGAAAATAAGAACTTGCTACTAAATTTGCAGCAAGAGAGACAGTTTAGGAAAATTGGCAGAGCATGGATAGAGGCAATGAAGGTTCAAGGCCCCATTTTCATCGAGAATTTGGGGAACCATCTACTTGATGCAGACAAGTTGAAGGATACAACATCAAAGCACTAGGAGACCATTTTTAATGCATCCACTAGATTGACAGAGCAACTAGCCACCTTACAAGAGGTGATTGATATGAAGACTAGTGTTGTAATCTCTAATGGCATCCTTAAGACCGGGCATGAGCCATTTTTTCATTGGAGGCAGTCTCTGGAGTTCATGATTGAGAGCTCAAGTAGATCAGCAAATGAACTCAAGACTATGATTGAGTTAGTGCAAAAGGAGATGGACAAACCTTTTGAGTTTTTGAAAGTTTTGCACACGGAATCTCAAGTCTCCAGAAGTGACAAGTTGGTGAATATAGAATGAGTAAAAGCTAAGTTTCTTGCTTTCATAGATGAGATTGTGAATCCGGCTAGCTTCTAAGTGTCAAGAATCAGTGAGCTCTCTGCAATAGATGCAGTGATCAAAAAGGAATCGGAGAAGCTCCAATCCTGGATTTCCATGTTGGACGAACTGACAGAGATGCATGATTTTTGGATGATCCGAGCTGATAATATAATCATTCTGAATGCTCAGGAATTGGGCAAGGTAACAGATGCAATGAAGGATTACAAAGGAAAAGTAATTACACAGAAGAAGGCATAGAATCTATTGACCTGTGGTGTCTTCCCAATTTTTGTATATTGTAGCCATTTTGGGCATTTTGTCAGCTTTGTCAGTTTTTGTAACCGACCTGGTTTATTATTAGAATGTTCCTCTCAGAATATTGTAAAGAGGCAATCATTATTGTAATGGTTCATTTTTGAGAAGACCTATATATGTAAATTTCTATAAAGTAAATAAGATTGGCAAAAATTACTTTGGGTGAACCCCTGTAATTGGGACTACTGTGTGCGACTCTAAGTTAGAAGTGATTTTTGTTGTTCATCTTAGTTAGCTATGTGATTTTTTGAATGAGGATGCTAATACTGAAAACTAAATGAATATTAATGAACTGGGTTTTGTTATTTTCATTCAATGGATTGTATGTTTACTATCTTCAGCATAAGCACTCAATTTATTTTCATTGCACATCTTAGTTCAATAGATTAATTCTTGCATAAGAGATTGGGAAGAGGGTTAATAGAGAATGAGATCAAGATAATCTGGGTATTGTCAAAGTTTCATAATCTTAGTAATCTAGGAATTACATTGTTACACCTTCTTTCTTCATCTCTGCTGGTAGATGGTAGTTTGCATTCATCCCGCACTACATAACATTTGCATTTTAGATTGCATGTCATTGAGTAAGTCCCCATTCATTGCCTGAGTTGTTTGAATCTTTGAGCAACTTGGTTAAACCTCTTCTGATCTCCGATTAAGAGCATACCCCCTAAAACTGAAAGAAAAAATTCATTGCATATCTTTCACATAAGGGATATTGTACCTTTCAATTTAGGGGTCATTGATAGATTTCTGCCATTGACCTAGTCTGTGGTTACATTTTTTTCTATGAAAGACAACATTGGGTATTTTCAAGAGTCATTATATAAATCAAATTTAAAGTAGACGAATTGTTAACCAACAATTTTTGGCGACTCTACTAGGGAGAACTCCTAATTTTCCTAAGCTTTCTTAGTAAGTCTGTTTGTGGCTCTACTAAGTGACTTAGAACTTATTTGTTTGGCATTCCTAATGCTACATTATGCATATCACTCTTAGGGAGAAATGGTGTTGCCTCAAGAAGGACAAGTCCCACTAGAGAAACCTAATCTTTGTATCCAGGATGAGCAAGATGACATTATAAACTAGTTGAATATCCTTGCCTGGAAAAGCCAAAAATCCCTTGACCAATACAGAAGAATCAACCTTGTGCTAGAAAGAGAAGAAGCCAATGTCAAATATTGGGAGGGAGTGTAAAAAAAAAAGATTGAGAGCTGCACAGCCACAGTAATCAAGCTCAGTAGCTCTAGATCCCAAGTATACCTGAAGTGTCTGTAGAGAAGGACATAAAGATCCTGTGTTTGAAGAATTGCAGAAGGATAAGTTTCCTTTGTTAGAAGACCCTCTCAGAAGAGGAAGAACCAACACCCGGGATCCTATCTTTCTAGGTATCCATGGTGCTCTTTTGCCACTGCCATGGCCTATTTCCCAGATTCATAGCCATTATTCTATACCTCTTGTCATTCGCAATACTACCCTGTTAGTGTATAACACCCTTACTCTTCATGGAGTAGCTTCTCCTACCAACATTAATTTTCAGGTTGTGCTAGTAACCCTCCCTGTTTCAATGGTCATCCCTTGGGGTAACACCATTGGGCCTCTTTAGCTAGGAGCTAATAATGACTTACCTCAAGCTTCCCGAAATAACTTTCCAAAGTTCAATGGAGATGAGAAAGTATCCGCTGATGAGCATATTGCAGCCTTCTTCACCGCATGTAACATTGTAAACCCTCAGCATGAAGATGTGGCAGTAAGAATGTTTGTAGAGACTTTAATAGAAAATGTTGCTGACTATTTTCAACATCTCCCTATGGGATGTTTAACTAGTTGGAATGATATGAAGAACCACTTTGAAACTCACTATAAAAGTACAGAAGATGAGAACACACTTCTGACTCAGCTCACACAAATAAAGAAAGAACCTAGTGTTCCTATGAGGGACTTTATTGCAAGGTTTAACAAGTTGGCTAACAGGATCCCTGCTGCTAGCAGGCCTACAACTGACAACCAAAAGATGTTCTTTATCAGTTCCATGCCTCCTGACATAAGTTTCCAAATTAGACAAGTGCATGTGGCTAATCTACAAGCCACTTAGACTATAGCAAATTAGCTAGTAGATGACCTCATAGCTGCTGGGAAATGGAAGCGAGAAGTGCAGAGTGGTGCCTCCACAAGCTCTATTTATGGTGCAACCAAAAATACCAAGGCAATGCTTCATAATTTGTCTAATGAGATGATTTCCCTTAAGCGGAAAATGGGAAAGTATACCCCATCCTTTCAGTAGCCTTACTAGGATATTCGCAGAAAACAACATGAAGGTAAACAATTGCAGTTGCCATCTGCTCAGCAAAAGCTTTCCATTGAGGCATTTTTCATCTGAGAGATGACCATGATGGTGATAACTATCTAGAGATGAATAGATACAGGTAGATAGCTTCAAGCAATGAGATGACTATCAAATATATCAAAAGTGAAGAAGATTCTGCTCCCAATGGTGACTCTGGTAATTTCTTTTTGGAGTATGAATCTGATTTCAAAGTCAGAGGTGATTTCTTTTCCACCATGGATGGAATTCAAATGGCAGTGGCAACAAGAAGTTAGAGAGACAAAAATCTAGGAAACTCTTTTCCTTCCTAGAATATTGCAACTGGTCCTTCGGCTGGTGCACCCGGAGCTTCTACTTCTTCATCTTGGAAGAAGGATCATTTGAAGTATGAAATAAATGGTAAGTCTCTATCTTCCTTTGATATAATTCAATACTACAAGGATGCTATAATCCAAGTGTCTCCCTTAGAATATTTAACAACTCATCCTACTGAACTTCAGAAGCTTGTAGATTACTGTAAAAGTGATGCTAATTCTAGAATGTAGCATAATATAAATTCTACTGTTAGTGATGAATCTCCTAGCAGTGGCCCTTTAAATGATGAAGAAAATGTCCTTCCCTTTCTCTTTCAAGAATAAGATTCTTCAATCTTAGCCACTGCTCTTGGCTAGAAACCTGACCCGTTCTATGTCTCCCTATTTGTAAATGGTCATAAACTAAGCAACTGTATTATTGACTCTGGAGCCTCTGATAATGTCATGCCCACCTCCATTGCTAAAGCTCTTGGATTGAACCTTACCAAAACCTTTGGCCATTGTTATTTAATGGATGCTACACAGGTTCCCCTCCTAGGCCAGGTAAAGGATGCACAAGTTGCATTGGTTGCACACCTTGCAAAGAGAATGAAGCTGACCATCCTGGTAGCCGATATTCTAGCCAGCTATGACATGCTTCTAAGTAGAAGCTTTTGCAGAGACATAGGTGGAGAAATCAAGATGGACTGGTCCCATGCTATAATCTCGATGGGTACTAAGAAGATAAAGCTAGAGCCCGAGGAAAAAGTCAAATTCACAGTAATGAAGTCTGATGACCCTAAGGCACAAATCCTCTACCAGGAGATGTAATTCAACAATTATATGTTGTTTTCAGATTTCAATCATCAAGATGAAATACCAAAAAATATAAACAGTCAGGATATCTAGACTTTGGAGTTCGACGGTAGTTGTGCTACCACAGGATCAAGAGATGGCATAGTTCTTATTCCCCTGAAAGGAGACATAATACAACTTTCTTATAAATTGTAGTTTAAGAACACTAATAACATGGCAGAATATGAGGCTCTATTGCTAGGCATTATTGCTGCAAAGCAAAGAGGGGTGAAAATCCTTAAAGCACTCAGTGATGCAAAGTTGATAGTGAGGAAAGTTCGAGCATAGTATGCAGTGAAAAATGCAAGACTGTGGAGTTATAGGAACAGATTCTGGGATGAGATAGAGGACTTTGATGCCTTTTTAATACAGGCTATTCCAAGAGAGTAGAACACAAGAGCATATTTGTTGGCTGCCTCAGCTTTTCTTCTCCTCCCACATCTAGAAATAGGAGATGAGAAATACAAAGTTGAATTTCTCTTTAGGATGAATGTTCCAAATAATGTGGAAATATGGAAAGTCTTCATCAGTGACAAGCAGATACAAGCTTTCATGGAAGGATCAGATTAGTTCAGTGATCAATACTTTGAAGGAAGTTCTAGTACTTGCAAAGAGTTGTCTCCAGACAACAAGAAGGAGTTGGAGCTTAGAGAAGAACAATTATAAGGTAAAAAAATTCCTCGACACCTAATCTCCCTTGAAATTTTTTTTGATAGACACGATGCATATATTAGAAGAGAAAGAGATAGGAAAGGTGGTACCTCAGGGGATTTCGAAGGAATGAACATAGGCACTAAATATAAACCTAAGATGATAAATATTGGCAGTTTTTGCATAGAAAAGGAAAGAGAAAAGGCTAAGCACTTACTCTCCGAATATAAGGATGTGTTTTCTTGGGGCTATGAAGATCTCAAAACTTTCTGGAATGGAGACTTCAAGCACACGATCCCTCTCAAGCCTGAAGCTGTCCCTTTCTGACAGAAGCAACGAAAATACAATCCTAAGGTTTCAGATGCCATTTTAAGAGAATTTTAGAAGATGTTGGAGGCTAAAATTATCTATCCCATACATCACTCTACATGGATAGCCAACATCGTGCCCATCCGAAAGAAGAATGAAGAAATTAAATTTTTTGTAGATTTCTGGAATTTGAACCAGGCTTCTCTGAAGGATAATTATGCCTTACCCATCATGGATCATATAATGAAAATAGTGGTTGGATCTAAAATGATGTCCATGTTGGACGGTTTCTTGGGTTTCAACCAGATTGAGGTGGACCTGGAAGATAAGTATAAGACAGTGTTCACCACTCCTTGGGGAACATTTGCTTATAATAGAATTCCCTTTGGGCTTATCAATGCTGGAGCTACCTTCCAAAGGGAAATGAATTCTTCATTTGTAGACCTCTAGGATAGAATAATAGTTATATACTTGGATGATTTAACAATCTTCTCTAAGAAGGGAGAAGATCATTTGAGAGATCTTCGGAAAGTGCTAAAGAGATGTAGAGAGCATGGCATCTCTCTTAATCCCAAGAAGTCTATATTCTATGTCACCGAAGGTAGACTGATCGGTCATATTGTTTCCCACAAAGGAATCCAAATTGACCCTGAATGCGTAAAGGCCATCCAACAATTGAACCTGTCGGCAAGCAAATCTGGAACAAGATCATTCTTTGGGAAGGTAAATTTTCTCAGGCTCTTCGTTCCTGACTTTTCCGAGATTACGAAATGCATAATTGATATGATGAAGGGTAGTCAAAGTTTCAAGTGGAATGACTCTGGGAAGAAGGACTTTGATTTAATCAAGCATGCTATAGCCAGAGCACCTGTGTTGGTGCATCCGGATTATACCAAGGAGTTCATATTGTACTACTACGCATTAGCCCATACATTATTTGCTATCCTGATGCAAGAGAACAATGAAGGAATTCAGGTGACTATTGCATTCATGAGCACTCCGCTCAAGGATCATGAATTGAGATATTCTCAAATGGAGAAGCATGCATATGTGGTGGTAAGGGCACTGAAGAATTTTATATTCTATGTATTATATTCCCATTATGTTATTTATATTCCTGATTCTGTTGTTAAGAGAATTTTGACACAACAATAAATAGGATGTAATACTAGAGGTGCATGGATAAAGAAGGTACATGAGTATGATATTGAACTCAAGCCAACAAAGCTGGTCAGAGGAAATGGCTTGTGTAAAATAATGGCTGAAAATTAGGAACCAGCTCAAGAGGAGGATTCTCCGAAGGTGTTAATGGTTAGTCTTCTTGATCCCTGGTTTTCCAACATCGCCTATTTCCTTACTTATAGAGATTTCCTAGAAGGATTGACATACAAATAGAGAAGATATTTGAAGACCAAGGCAGCCAAGTATGTCATTTATGATGACCAGTTATATAAGAGGGCAATAGATGGAACTTTCTTAAGGTGTGTGGACAGGCCACAACAAGAGAGATTGCTCCAGGCATTCCACAATGAGGTGTGTGGTGGACACTTCTTGTCCACAGTCACTGCATATAAAATCTTGAGGTAGTGTTACTACTGGCTTGATATGTTTAAAGACTCCTACAATTGGGTGGCCAAGTGTGATAAGTGCCGAATGTTTTCCAGTAAGCCTCAGTTGGCTACTCTTCCATTGAAGCTGGTTGTAGTAGAGGGTCCCTTTCAGCAATGGGGGCTTGATTTCATTGGTCCAATAAATCCTCCCTCTTTTGCAGGTCACCTATATGTCATAATTGCCATAGATTACTTTACCAAGTGGGTTGAGGCTATGCCTACCAAGAAAACCACATCTAAGGTGGTCTGTGAATTTATCAAGGAAAATATCTTGGTAAGGTTTGGAGTGCCGTTGAAGCTAGTGATGGAAAATGCCACATATTTCTCTTTGTCAAGATTATAGAGTTCTTCTACAACAATAGTATCCATCTTAGTCACTCATCTGATTATTTCCCTCAGGGAAATGGTTAGGCTATGTCAAGCAACAAGAACCTGATTAACATAATGAAGAAACTAGTTTCAAAGAGTCAAAAGGATTGGCACAAGAAATTGCACAAAGATCTATGGGAAGATAGTATAACACCTGAGCGAGATATCGGAATATCCCCATTTGAGCTAGTCTACAGAATTGAACCTAGTCTCCCGCTTCCACTGGAATTATCCATTTGTAGGCTGCAGCAGGTAATTGAAGATCCAATTTTCCAAAATGGTCTGGAGAAATGAATCATGTATCTGACCAGGTTGGAAGAAGAATGGGAAAAGCTTGTTGACCACATCACTAATCATCAGAGGAGAGTGAAAACATTATTGTATAAGAAGGCCAGACCAAGAAATTTTATGCAAGGTGACTTGGTCCTATTGTGGGATAAAAGGCGTGAGTCCAAAGGAAAGCATCATAAGTTTGACTCTCTTTGGAAAGGACCATTCAAGATTAGGCAGGTGAACTAGAATAATTCCTTTATTCTAGCATACCCTTCTGGAGAGATTCTAGAATTCTCCTACAATGGCCAAGATTTGAAGCTCTACCAAATACTCAAGTGAAAGCAGGAAACCCCTGTAGGTTAGTGTTAGTGTAGGTAGGTTTTCTTTGCATTTTTCCTACTTTCTTTCATGCTTTCTTAGTCTAGTTTAGTTTAGTTTCCTTTCATGTTGTGTGTTTTGGTTTAGTCTACCCGTTGTTTTTCCTGTCGGTATTTTTGTGCGAAACTAGAGACACTGGGTCCCTTCTCAAACATTGGCATGTCTAAGTCCCTAGTTGGAGCCAGCTGTTGCCAATTTTTAGTCTAGGGTCTTTAGGTCCTAGGGGGTAAATTGTTCTTTGGTGACTTAGTTATCATTCATCTTGAAACCTTCCCCTAATGTGCTTATCAGATAAATTATTTTTCCTACCTATCTGAGACTAGCGGGTTTTCAATCTTTATACTTCATTCAGTGTTTAGGTGATATAGGTATGTTAGGAAAAGGGGTGTCATAGTGTCTTATGAATGATAAGTAGTCACCCTCAAATTTGTAATTCTCAATGTGTTTTTCCGAAAGGTAAACAGGTGGTTACATAAGTGGTTCATAAAGCTTTTGTTCGTAAAAAGAGTTTTTCAACTCTTGAAGAAATCAAGTTGTGGAGTAGTGCAGGTGATCATGTAGCATCTGAAAAAGTTGGTCTCAAAGGTGCAACCCTAACACAAGTGAAAAGAGAAAATAAGAGGTTAAGTGCTCCCAACAGAAAAGAAGTTGTTTAAATGCGAAAAGGATAAAGGTGAAGCCGTCAGGATACTTTTCTGAAATAAAGGAAACAGGCTTACGGGAAAAGTATTCTCTTATGTTCTTTTCCCGCACAAGGTAAAACGGTCTAATGTTTATTCATTTTGGCATCAGAAGGAAAGTATGTTATTTTTTTGCAAGACTAAGGATTTGTTTCGACAAGTGACTAATGAACATAAAGTTAAGTGTAAGCTTTCAAATTTTGAGGCTGTTATATTCTCCTAAATGGGAAGTTTGAATAGCCGCTGATTACCAAAATTTAATGCTAATCCCATCGTTGCGTCCATTAGGTCATCTTAATGTCATTCATGTGGCGTCAACATTCAGATCTTAGCAGCTATTTATTCAGCATTTGCCATCATTTTTTGCTCACCGTATTTGTATAGAAAGTCATTTATCTTCACTCATGTTCTTAGTTTTATAGTAAATGGCAGTTAAGGCTTCTGGTTACGAAAGATTAATTGGCATTGAGAGTGAATTGAAAGAAGTTTATAACACATCTCTAAGATTCTTTGATCTCAAAGATTTGCACAGAAGATTGAATTCTCATCCAATTCACCCTATTACACAGAAGCTCACGGACAACAGTTTGATAGAAGCTACAGGGTTTCCAATGGAAGTTCAAGCTCCTGAGCTCATTAGAGAATGTATAGAGAAATACAACCTGGTGACAAAGCAAATCCTATTCGCAGACCAGTCTATTTTTTTGATGATTTATAAAACCCTAATCCAAAGACATGTATTACGACATCAACTTCGGTTCATCTGCGTCTATGTTCAATGAAAAGAAGACTCTAAGGAGGGAAGACATGCAAAGGACCTGGTTCCAGACCCCTTGATCAAAGAAAAGTAAGATGCAAAAGACTCTCTTAGGAACAACCCTAAAGAGGGAAATTGTTGATATTCTGGCCCTCCTGACCAGATTGGACAAAAAACCCGAGATCCTAGATCTCGTTGAACATAATTTCCTCCTTGTTCAAGCTGTTTGCATAGAAAATATGTTCATTGATTGGGCAGAAATCTTGTGTGATAAGCTAGCATCCTAGATGAGTTCCTGGTAGGGATTCAAATAGTTCTACATGTCTTCATACTTGATCTATGCTCTGGTGACTCAGCACCTATGGCCTGGCTTACCAACAATCCAGAATTTTGACAACAACACCAAAATATATGAGTTCTACCCGAATAAGCAATTTCATTAGAGATTTGAGGAATATATTTCTATGAATGATGCATTAAAAATGAGAATATGTCAGGAACTTCAAGGTTTCCAAGAAAGAAGATTCTTTCCAGATGCCATCTCAGCAATCAGTCAGTATGGATGCTCTTTCATCCAATTCCTGAGTTTCTCTTATCTTCAGATAGGGGCCTTCTCCAGATTTCCTAAGAGGTTGCCTCGGTATCCTGAAGATAAGGTGGTCTTGGTGGAGCTCTGCTGATAGATATTGGAAGTGCACACTCTATGTTCAACTGTGAAGAAGATCGCCATAATTTCCTTCCCCGTGGTTGTTGGTCCATATTCCTGTGTATCCAGATCTGATGCCCAGAATTTGGTAAAGAGCTTTGAGGATAAGATCAAGCTACTTTATTATGAGTTTCTTAGGCCTCAATATTATCCTATGGGTTTTGTTAGAGATAACTTGAAGCTCAAACATGCCTACAGACATGTCCCAGATATTGAGGATTTTTGGGCCAAATGTTTTAATGAGTATCAGACATGGGAGAAATTGTGGTCTCGTTTAACTTTGGATGAAACTACAATGTATAATAATGTTGTTGATGTATCTAATCTTGCAGATGATGGCCTCTTCATGCATCCTTCATCCTATGACCAAATCAAGGTGTTTCCCATTTCTTCCTCTCCACCAACTGGTCTAGTGGTTGATTCATTGTAGCTTCTCATGAGAGGCATTATCAAGAGAATTGACAAGTGGCTAGAAAGGACCAGAGCACAATGGAAAAGAACTTCTAGCATAGGTTCATCCAGAGGAATGACTTCAAGTGCTGATTAATCAACTTCAGAAGTTACTTCTTCTATGGCGCCATTAGTTTCAACAGGTGCAGCACAATCTTCCAGGCAAGGAGGTGACCAACCTCCAGAAAAGAATGTCCCTATCACTCTGACCTACGGAGATGGTTCGCTCCCAAACATTGGAAACATAGAAGATAAGGAAAAGGAAAAGAAGAAAGAAAAAGAGGTGTCCGTGACCAAGGCTCCCTCACCAATTCCAGTCATCACTTTGGATAGCATAAACCCCATGGATGGTCAGGACTCCTCTCAGCCGATAAACACTCTGGCCCTTTTGGTGACTAAGGTTGCCTCCTTCCCTATTCCACCTCAAGACAAGAAGACTCCTCTAGTGGTCTGGAAGCTCTTTGATCCTATAGCTCTTCAGTCTGCAATAAACGTGTTATCCATAGACTCATGGTTGGAAGAAACCATTGAGAAGAAGAAGAAATGACATGAGGAAGCCATTTATTCAAAGGACCTGATCCTTAAGGCAACCTCATCTCAGCCATTGGTGACAAAGGTGAAGAAGCAAAATTCCGTGGTGGCCCTTTCCCATGAATCCACAATCGGGCATATGTTAATGGAAATAGCAGAGCCACAAAAAGAAGGAAAGTTTCATGAACTTTTAGCTCAAGATTTCTAGATAAAAGCTATGGACCTAGGAGTACCGATGCATGAATCAATGGTGAACATCTGGAAAACTACCAATGAGCGTATTGAGGATAGGTTAGAATAACTCTGAGCAGACAAGGAATTCCTCAAGTCTAAAAATAAGGAGCTAGTTGAGTATATTAAATCTGCTCTTGGTAGTACTTCATCTTCTTAGTTTGACCCCAATGCGGAAGAAAATAAGAACTTGCTACTAAAGCTGCAGCAACAGAGATAGTTTGGGAAAATTGGCAGAGCATGGATAGAGGAAATGAAGGTTCAAGGCCCCATTGTCATCGAGAATTTGGGGAACCTTCTACTTGATGCAGACAAGTTGAAGGATAAAACATCAAAGCACTAGGAGACCATTTATAATGCATCCACTTGATATGAAGACTAGTGTTGCAATCTCCAATGGCATCCTTAAGACCGGGAAGGAGCCATTATTTCATTGGAGGTAGTATCTAGAGTTTGTGATTGAGATCTCAAGGAGATCATAAAATGAACTCAAGACTATGATTGAGTTAGTGCAAAAGGAGATGGACAAACTTTTTGAGTTTTTGAAAGTTTTGCACATGGAATCTCAAGTCTCCGGAAGTGACAAGTTGGTGAATACAGAGCGAATGAAAGCTAAGTTTCTTGCTTTCATAGATGAGATTTCAAATCCGTCTAGCTTCCAAGTGTCAAGAATCAGTGAGCTCTCAATGATAGATGCAATGATCAAAAAGGATCGGAGAAGCTCCAATCTCGGATTGCCAGGTTGGACGAACTAACAGAGATGCATGATTTTTGGATGATCTGAGCTGACAATATAATCATTCAGGATGCTCAGGAATTGGGCAAGGTAACAGATGTAATGAAGGCTTACAGAGGAAAAGCTGTTACATAGAAGAAGGCATAGAATCTATTGACCTATGTCGTCTTCTCAATTTTTGTATATTGTAGCCATTTTGGGCATTTTGTCAGCTTTGTTAGTTTTTGTAACTGACTAGGTTTATTATTAGAATGTTCCTCTCAGAATATTGTAAAGAGGAAATCATTATTGTAATGGGTCATTTTTGAGAAGACCTATTTATGTAAATTTCTGTAAAGTAAATAAGATCGACAAAAATTACTTTGGGCGTACCCCTGTAGCTGGGACTATTGTGTGCGACTCTGAGTTAGAAGTGATTTTTGTTGTTCATCTTAGTTAGTTGTGTGATGTTTTGAATGAGGATGCAAATAATGAAAATTAAATGAATATTAATGAACCGGGTTTTGTTATTTTCATTCAGTGGATTGTATGTTTACTGTCTTCAGCATAAGCACTCGATTTATTATCATTGCACATCTTAGTTCAATAGATTAATTATTTCATAAGAGATTGGGAAGAGGGTTAATAGAGAATAAGATCAAGATAATTTGGGTATTGTCAAAGTTTCACAATCTTAGTAATCTGGGAATTACATTGTTAGACCTTCTTTCTTCATCTTTGCTGGTAGATGGTAGTTTGCATTCATCCCGCACTGCATAACATTTGCATTTTAGATTGCATGTCATTGAGTAAGTCCCCATTCATTTCTTGAGTTGTTTGAAGCTTTGAGCATCTTGGTTAAACCTCTTCTTCTCTCTGGTTAAGAGCATACCCCCTAAAACTGAAAGAAAAAATTCATTGCATATATTTCACATAAGGGATACTGTACCTTTCAATTCAGGGATCATCGATAGATTTCTAGCATTGACCCAGTCTGTGGTTACTTTTTGTTCTATGAAAGCCAACATTGGGTATTTTCAAGAGTCATTATATAAATCAAATTTAAAGTAGACAAACTGTAAACCAACTTATAATAATATTTATATTTATATGTTATTATCGATTTTAACAATGAATACATAGAAAGCTAGGAAGGACATCATATTTACATAATTCTATCCTTTCATACAATTCCATGGATTAATCAATTATTTAATACAACAAACATGTGGATGAATACAATTAAAATATTTCATTAATTCATTTAAATTAGAGACTAAGATGATGCAAAAAAAATGAAAATTTGAAAACAGAAGACAAATGTCAATGATCTGGCAAAGGCACAATTGCTGAGATGAGATCCATTCTCATTTTGTCACTTTCCAACACTACAACTACCAAAATCCCTAGGCAGGTAGGAAAAGGATATCACATATCCTATCAAATGGCCCATCATAAAAGGGCTAAGAGCCTTCTCCTAGTTGATCAAAATTAATTCTATTCCACTGATTGTAGTTCCTAGTGCTAGCTAGTCTAGTTAATCTCATTAAGTAAAGGGTTTGAAATACCAGGTAGAAAGGCTTATTACACTTCTATTTACAATATATGAAGCATAACAAGGATAATGAGGTCTTTGTTTCCCTCTTGTAAAGTGGGTACCTAGGACACTACAAGGTATGCAACATTGTAATTATTTTTCAATATGCATAACGGAGCTATCCAGGGCATTAAAAATGTATCAGATTTCATATGATTCACCAAAGTGACAAGATTTATTACCTGTGATATGATCCATCACATAAATATGATTTGTTAACAACATATGCATATTGGTAGGCATGTGTTCTATAAATTAGAGGAGAAAAATTGTAGTCCACTAGCAATCATAGTGCTTACACTGCTAGAGATATCATAAGTGAGAATACTGTCATGAATAAAAAGGATAGTGGGAAATAAGTTATCACTGAGGATCCCTATCCTTGGTGGATCCTAGTAAGGAAAGAACATAAAAGCAGAAATAATTAGAAAAAAAACACTCCACACCACTGGCCTTGGTACTAGCTACATCTTTGACTCCATGGGACATATCCACTACAGCTACTGCTGCAACTACTACTCCAAATCCCATTTCTAGAACTATTTTAGAAAATCCCCTGGAGAGATAGATAAATTAAATGCAAAATACTCAAGAGGCTCTTATAATATAATTAAAAATATAGTCAAGATATTTATCATGACTTGTGAATACTTTACAGGAAATAGAGCTTTTATTAGCCAAACCAACAGACAAATTAACCTATACTAGAGTTCCAAGTTTTGTAATAATAATTTACAAGTGTTTTCTTCAATAAACAAACAAAACCTTTGAAAGTAGCTGAAGATGAGTTCTGACAACTCATGTGAGAAATTTTACAATTAATAGCCATAGTTAATTGGGCAAAGTTGGGGGGGGGGGGCGGTCATATTTTAGAATGTTAACATTAAAAATAATTACTACCATATACACATCTTACTGTCACCAATAATGTTTATTATTTTGTATATCTCGATAGTGTACTACCACATGTCCATATGCATAATGACTAATATAATGTGCAGACTTAAAAATTTCAAATTTCAAAAAGGCCATAATTTCTAGAGTATGATTAAAAAGGAGCCACTATTGTAAGCATTGACCATCTTGTTATCAAGTCCTGCATTTTCCTTTGGAGAATACCCATCTGAACTTATGTCCACAAAGTTGATTGTCTCATAAAGCTCATTCCTCTCTTGAAGCATATAAACCTACAACATCAAACTTTATAATCATTAACAACATTGCAAAACTAGCCAATAAAGTTTTTCCAAGCTCCCATTAACTAAATGCTAGATCTACATCACTCAACTAACATCTAATGTAATAGGTTTCCTCATTCAATTTGTCTTGATATAATGAAACTAATTTCAATGATCAGATCAATAGGGAATTCAAACTCTAAAAATATGAATCACAAACCCAAAATATGGATCATCATTTTTAACATGCACAAGTTATAAATAAGGACTGTCTTACCTTGTTTTCTAAGCATAGGAGCTAGAGATTTGCACAAATAACAAGTCATCCATGAAGAAAAGAAAGGAAAAGAAAATAGGAAAATTATATTTTCAGTCAATTATACATACCCATGACTACCATACTCAAAGAGTTTCCCTTGGCTGGATAAAATGATGAGACTCACTTTTGCCTCACACAACAATGAAAGTTCATGCATTTTATTTATCAACACACTTTGCCTCTTTGAGAACTTGGAATAATATTTCAATACTTTGGAACATAACTATCATGAGAACACATATACTCAAAATCAACAATGTTGGTAGACATTATTAAGACAATACATCAGCTCAAACTTTTAACAGGATAAACATGAATATCAAAGGCAACTTCTATTAAACTAAGATGAAGTATTATATATGAACATCATGAAAACTTATGAATTAAGATAGGAATGATGATAACTAAAATTGACAGATCAAAATCAAAGATGAACCACCACAATATAATGAAACAATTTATGATAAACATTAACTCATGAGCATAAGACTTAAAATGAGTAAACATAACACAATTTCTCTTGAGTGGAAAACTCTCATGGGGTAGAAAAACACTCAAAAATGCCTCGTTGGCTTAGTTATAAATGCCTCACTTGCAATGCCTCACTCCCTATAAAATATGTCAATAGCTATATATGCCTCACTGGATGAAAATCAAGAATTACACACTAGCTTGTGTTTCTCATTGAATATGTCTCAGATTAAAAAATTACAAGGTTTCATCTCTGTATCATTTTAAAGCATTTCCAGAATATCTCATTATTTGAGATTTCAGGAATAAATGTATATACAACTTCTACACAATCCTCTATTTAGATGACATAAACATATACTGCATAGAGTGAAATTCTCTACACAATATGCCTATATCATATATACAGAGATGTGTCATTTCAATAAATGTATTCAATGATAATCCTTGAATACTTGTTTTTAAAAGATACACACTGAAACCCCACTTTTCAAAGTTCTGAAAGATATCAACAATATTTACATTCTCGCTGTATTTTCAGTTTATTCAATCTTTTTCTTGTTCACTCCTTATCTCTTCAAAACTTGTATACATATATATAACATTCAAATAATAATAAATTATTTCCTTCATAGTAAACAATTATTTTTTAAACATACAATCTCAAACTCTAAATCCAAACTATCTCAACAACTATCATCATATCTAAACCAATTCACAAAACTGTTTCCTTATACCAATAACTAAAGGAGTTTACAAGAAGATTACTTGTTAACTGAAGAAAAGAATCAAGTAATCCAACTACCCTTTAACCACCACAATAAATGTTTGGATTCAACACAATATCTTTGTTCAACAACTGTACCCTGGCTTTCACAACTAGGGTTTCCAAATGAAACCACAAACTTCAAGTACCCTCAAACTATTTTCATGTTTTACCTTAGGGAAAACAAGAATGATATTTTCTATATCATAATGAAACTACAAATCATTTATAATGATGCCTTTAATGTCATAATAAAACTCATGTTCCCAAAACATAAACAATGATGCCTCGACAAAAAAAAAATTGTTTGTCGACCACATAACAAGCTTGCGTATGATGATACATGAATGATGCCATTTTCAAATGTCAAAAATGAAGAGTTCAATAGAAATTTTGACCCTGTGTACAAGGACTTCCATAGTAATAATGTATTTAGACATTTTCAAAAACTTCAACCATAATCATTTTAAAACAAGAATCCCAACCATCATATAATTTCTATACACCAGAAATTTGTATTCCAAAAAGGAGTGTATTTACCATGTGATGGAAGAGTATGTTCATTAATATTAAAAACCAAATACTGTATGAACAAAGATGGAACAATTTTACAAAGAGTCAAGTGTCACTATAGTAGTGACTCAAAAGTATCAACCCAAAACGGTAATTTAGAACAACCATTCCATCAATTTTCAGTGTCACTAACTTCTAGAGTTAACCAACACATCAGCAACCTTCTAATACTGATAGGAACCAAATAGTTCAGCTGAGAGAAGAGATGTATCCTTGTAAAGACACTCATATACATCTTGTTATTAATAACATATAGAACTTATATGCAAGGTATTGGTAACATATGTATTTTTGTATCAAATAAGAAATTAACGTCTTCTCAATGAAAGTTGATGAGCTATTAATTGCTTATTTAAAGAGAAATATATAGGTCATAAATACAAGGTTCAAATAAGGAATATAGACTACTAGTGAATTGAGATACAATGAATGTGCAACAAGAATATCACTTCATGTTCATACCAAAATATGTCAAACTCATAAGTACACATTATCATATTAAAGATAGTATTTGTACCAAGATGATACTAAAACCTGAGTTCAAGAGTATGTCAAGAACATAACAGGTAAAAATTGTCAATCATGAGTACAAAGAACCAAACAAATACTACACTAAAATCAATAAGATACTTTGTCATGTATTAGGAAAATGAATTCAAATGTCAATGTACCAAAATATCCATACCAATGCTCTATCATGTAACAAGACAATGAATGCCACAATGTACCATACCAACATCATATGATCATATCAATGTTGAACCATACCGATGGAAGGAAATGATCAACTAAATACCTCAAACAACTAAATACTTGTGCCTTTGTGTGTATTTGACATCAAGGTAAAAAACTAAGGGCCAATGGATCAATGATAAGAAATCACACTCAATATTTTGCATTCAAGCATTCAAGAAAGCAAGTGAATTCAAGATTTGAAGGAAAGCATCCAATATATAGTCTATATCATAGCATCTAAGGCAATTTGAAGGCAATCTTCTGCATTGAAGCAAGCTTGTCATGCCCCGTCTGAGAACCCTTGAGGAAAAAATATACAATACAAACACAACATTTTTTTCACGCATAATTAATTGCACTAGTAACATGAATCAAACTATAATGCAATCATAGATCACACAATGAATGATAAACTACCAATGTGAAAAGGTAATGAGATTGGCATCATCTAAGCAAAGTATAAGACTAGTGTTCCAAGGGGTCTCAATAATGGAAAGCTAAGGTCACTTGGAAAAGGACACAATAGTGCTCAGATGAACATTCCTAAGCCTCACTATTTTCCTTAGACCTCATATCCAAGATCTACAACATAGGAGATGAAGCTCCCTAACATGTATCTGATGCAAGAACATATCGCAAAGGACTGCCCCAAGATTGTGATACCATCAAAATGTTTAGAAGGGTAAAGGTTATCCAAAAATATAATTCATTTTTCCTAGACCTAGAGGAAAATATCTATGTCTCAATTGTGCTAGAACATATGCATTATTCTACTTAATTATTAATGCACGACAGAATTTAACATATGCACAATAATATGTAACAAATATGCTACTAAAATATGTATATGTGCTAAAATATTTTGCATATGTGCCAAAATAAAGGGAGTACACATCACTCTACCCTATAAAGAAAAAAATAAAGGACTAAAACTTCATAAAAATGATGTTTTCAGGGTCCAAACTCCTAGATAAGGTCATAATTAGGTCTAGAAACTGCCTAGAAGGTATCGAGAACATAAAAGAGGGTCACAAACACTTTGATTAAGACCAAGGAAGTATGATTACATCAAATTATCCAAGTTATTACTTTTTTCCATCGAGATCATCTTTTCACATTATACTTGCTAAGTTATCATCATAAACAAGAAATGAATTCAAGACAACCATATGATCAATGCTCAATTTTGCATAGCCTCTTGTGTTTTACCAATAGTTGGTGTACCCAAGTAGGTTCATTGGGAGTGATTTTCCAAATAAACCCAAAATAGGAACTTGAATCATCAAGTTAGGATGCTATATTGAAGTTAGAAGTTGTTTTCAAAGGTGTAGAGCCTATAGTTTTCAAAGGTGTAGAGCCTATAGTAAGAGATCTACTTGAAAAGTTGAGAGATTCAGTCCTAGAGGACAAGTGAAGCTGTAAGCTCTGCATCAAGTGGTATTAGAGCTCGATAAGAGTTCTTAGGAGAAATATAAGATTTCAGTGGGAGATGGAGATACTACTTGAAGCCTTGCAATGTTGAGAGTGGGATAAAGGCTACATTTGAGACCCTAGATAAGGAACAACCTTATTGAGCTTCACTTTGTTTCAAGAATAGTTTTATATTCTATACTAAACATGGCCAACCACATGAAGGTGAAAGATCATTTGGACCCACCCACCCTAACATCACTCTAAATTCCCCTTTAACATCTAACATTCATTCATTATTTCATCCATTAATAAATGTAACATTCATTAATTATCACACGATAACATTCATTAACACATTATAAAATTTATGAATATTTAATAGCACATAATTAAATTTATTGGCACATAAAAATCAATCATTATCAATTAAGGTGCATAGATGTGTTAGGATTAGGTAATACTGAGAGGGGGGGTGAATTAGTATTACAATACTTATTAAAACTTATCAACCAATTAAACATTAACCATATACTTGCATAAACGAAAAGAACATAAGAAAATAACACAGTACTCATAAATCCATAGTTTTTTTGTCAAGGAAACCCTGGCCAAGGGAAAACCCTGGTGGGGATGGTACCCACAAGCATGCACTAAAGTATAGTGTCCCTGTTAGGAGACCTATCCCTATTAGGAGACCTATTACAAAATACATTTAATAAAACAAATATCAAATGAAAAGTTGGCACTCTTACATAATCAAAGTGTAGGTTATCAAAAACCATAATCCAAATCCAATTTCCTGGAGTCCATGTCATACTCTCTGATTCATTGCTTCTGTCCAACTTCTCTGTATCATTTTTCTACTACTGTCTATCTGTCTTCAAATCTCTCTCACTTGTTGTAAAATTTACAAAAACAAAATTGATCTTAGGTGGGGGTCACATATACCTCATACTATCTTCCTGTAAGCTCGCTTTCCCTAATTCATTGATCTCGATCTTTGATACCCAAAATACCTTTGTAACTCTGCTTCTATTCTTAGTTGATTTTAGAGTAATCATAACTCAACTTCATAGGAATAGATCTGTAACCCAGATGTGTTTCCATAAATGAAAACCAAAAAGTTAATCTCACCATGAAAAATATATCACTTGCCAACAATCTTTCCCTTTGGCATTGATGGCAACACTTAACAAAAAAATGACTAAGTGTTCCAACAAAACAAAATTGTCTCTCCTTAATCTCTATTTTGTTTTTCCCTTTTCTTCTTATTCATTTTACTCTTCTTTCTTCTCCCATTCATTTTTATTCTCTTCTCCCCCTTTGACAACAATGACAAAGGTGCATCCAAAGTAATAAAATCAGTGCTTGCTCACCAGTTTCAGAACATCTTGAAAGGAATCTTCCAATATCTTCACTTCTGTACCCCATGACTTCAATAATAGTTGAATAACATGAATTAGTCCATTCAATGCAAATGATATAGTCTCTGCTTCTTTCAACTTTGTAGGCATAGAGTTAGCCAATGCATCCACTGTCTTCTCCAAGTCTGATAGGTGTGCTTCAATTATGCATAGCTTAGGAGTGATAAAAATCTTTAGCAAATTGAATCTAGTTAGTACTCTCCCTTTTTAATTATCTAGTATATCCAGTTTTGCCAATATTCTTGTTACTTCCTTGTCCAATTCTGTTACAGATTATGAAGAGGTTTCACAACTATCCATCATATTATTCAAAGTTTCCCTTTCCTTGGAAATGATGTCTTCAATGTTTTGAACATGCCTAATAGAATTCATACAGTAACTGAATAGCTTTCTTCCATGACCAATGAAACTCTTAGCATCTACAGTAGTGGTTTTCAAAATGCTCAAGTCCCAAGAGATGGGCTTGCAAAATTCAGATAGCTTCTTCTTATAGTAGTTATTTTATGCCTTCTCCTCTGCAATATTTATCAAAATCTCATAATATCCATAAAATTCATCAAGTGTTATCTTCAGGTTTTCAATGGCATCTCTGTGCTGGAAAAAAAATAGGTACTAGAAGGAATTTTTTCATAGTATCAATTTCTCTAGTTATTACCTTAGCCTTTTTGTCACCTTTTTGTTATGATCTCTCCTTGGATTTAGTGAGTGCAGTAAAAGCCAGTTTTACTAGCTCATCTTCATCCATGCAATCAACATCAACATATGTTGTATTTTCTTTTCTTGCCAACAATGGAGTAGAAGATGTGATTACCTCAGTTTTACTTTCATCTTTTTCTTCTTGTTCTTTCTGTCCTTCATCCTGCATTGTTTCACTTTGTTCTTTCTTATGCTCTTCTTCCTCTTTCTGCTCTGCTTCCTCAACAATTGTGTTGTCCATATTTTCTGCAAATGGGTCCTTCTCATCATTAGAGGTGTCAAGTATTATAGGTACACCAAAAACATAGAAATCTAGTTGTGTATTAACTTTTTTCTTCTCAGCACTTGTCTCAATTAGTTTTTAACTCTCTCTCATTCCTAAGTTTGTAGGCAAAGTAGTTCCAGGAAGTGGAGTCTCCTTAGGAGTAGGATTCATAAATATTTTCTCCAGTTCTTTCTGAGTCTCCTTAGCGATTTCATCATATCTTCCTACCATGGTTTTCATTAGTCTCATCTTAGTTCTCAGCAAAGGTTTCAACTTTTTAAGTATTATGTCCCTTTCTTGCAAAGATATCACAGGTAGCATATTGTCAATTTCCTAATTTCGGATTGTTTCATCCTCTATCTATGCTAACTATTTTCTTGTCTCCAATCTCCCATACAAGTGTTCAAGTACACTTCCTTCAATTTCCATTAAAGTATTTTTGAAAACAAGTAGATGATTAACCACAATATCTTCAATCTTAATTTTATATGTTTCACCATACATGTCATAGTATCTATTTATTGTAACTAGCTTACCCTTCTCAATAGCTCTCTTCTCAATCATCTTCATGTCAAGCTTCCATATGTGCTTCTCATTTTCAGTTTTCTTCTCTATTCTCACAGTGCTCTTCCCCTTAGGTGGTGAATTTTGTCTGCTAGATCTAGTGTTTACTCTAGGAGTAATCTTTTCAGCTTGTAATGTTTGCTGTGATGGAGGAGGTGGACTGTCTACCATCACTACTTCAGGAGTGGGAAGGGTTGTAGTACTAGCACTTGCCAATCCAGAATATTGCTCTGCCATTTTATTTTTCACATCTTTCAATTCATCTTCTGTCAGTCCTGCCTTAATGCCACATTCATGCACAAGGTTGTCAAATTTCCTTTTCCTCAGACCTCTGGTCTATTCCTCTCTCACCTTAGCAAATTTCTCCTCATAAGTTCCCCATCTTTCCTTAGTTGTATCAATTTGAGATGCAAGAACATGTTCAAATTTCATAGTAAGTACCTCTAAACTTACCTCATATTACATAGGATAACACCATTTCTTCCTTGGTGTGATTGCCTCAAAGAATACAGAATCAGTTTCAACCATGAAACAGATTGTATCTTTGTACTTCTCAACTGTTGGAAAGTGACAATGCAAGCAACTGTTATTTTGTCATTGATGTCAAACCTTAATTGGTGAGACTATTGTTATCTGTTTGAGTACCATATCTATTGTTGATGAAGAATATTTAACAAGAAGACCAAGTGAATGGTTGAGTTAAGGAAACTAAAAGGGTATTTGATCAGTTGGCACTCTGGTAAAGTAATTTGTTGTTTATCTTTCAAATACAACTTTTCTGGCTATTCTATGCTGAGCAAGTTTGGCTTGTGCTGAGCAAAGTTGCTTATGACGAGAAAAGTTGCTTGTGCCGAGAAAAGTTGCTTGTGATGAGAAAAAGTTGTTCAATGTCGAGCACCATTGAAATTGCTGAGTGGAAATAGTGATGTTGGCCGACTTACATTAATTGGATTAATGATGAGATTTGAGATCTCTGGCCGACTTAGTTACTTTTATTGGGATATGTAATGTTAATTAAAGATTGATCCATGTCATTTAATGTATGGGTAACCATAATTAATGCATGGTTTCAAGATTTAATTAGAGACTACTTTGGAGAAGTAAATGTAATGCAAAGATGGAATGATCCATTGGAACTGACCTAACCTAAGATCTACGATCTTGTTTAAGAGGCAAAAGATTTATGTGACCTAGACAAAGAGATATATGATAAACTTAAGGGGTTATTCACTATGGGAAGAAGAGTGTATGTGTATGCAAGAATTTTGCATAGTTGATTTACTGTTTAGCATGATCTAGCAAAGAAGGGAAAAGGCAGAAGTAGAAAGTTGCATGTGTGATTGCTTGACGGATTTCCAAGAAGATCAGAAGGTTGAAATGACAATGCAGGCTATTCAGTAAGTTAACATCAGAGCTGTAATTGGATCTGAATTGCAAAGTAAGTTGTATGTATCAGATCACAACTGCTGATTACTTTCTTACCATTATATCAGTTAAATCCTTTAACAAGGTTGACTTAACAGTCATTTGTATAAATCCTCTAAAAAAGTGACATTCATGTGGAATGTTCTAAGTCCTCTAACAAGGCCACTCCTGACAGGGTGATTAAATACTTTAACCAGGTCACACCTAGCAGTGTGTTATTGTAACCTTTAACATGGTTGGCTCCTCACAGGGCATCACTTCAGAAGAGTGAACACTTGGTAGCATGTTACTGGTGGTTTTTCCCATATTGGGTTTCCACGTTAAATATTTGTGTCAACTTGTGTGAATGCTTATGGTTTTCTTTACTGTTATATTTCTACAAGCTAATTTCAATTGACTGTAATCTGCATGAATAAGTTGCTGACTTATGCTACTGTTGCCGAGTAGATTTGAAATTTAGAAAGTTTTATTTGCTACATCTAGACCTGAGGATAATTGATTCAACCCTCCCCTCTCAGTTATTCTAAATTCATTCTAACAATTGGTATCAAAGCTTTGGTCTCCTGAAAATAGTTTGAAGGTACTTGGAGCGAAAAGATCAAGATGTATAAGGAGGTTCCTAAGCTGAACAAAGATAACTTCCCTGCATGACAGAGTTTGATGAAATTGCATTTGGCTGGTATTGGAGATGATGCTAAGTGACTTATTGAACATTCCTATATACCACATACTAATCCTCTCATAGCTGCACAACTAAAAGAAAAGCAAGAGCACAATCAAGCAATATTGGAGATTGCCTCCTCATTGAGCTATTCAGAGTTTGATGATATAAAGAGCTGCACAAATGCAAAGTAGATGTGGGACAAACTTGCAACTATCTATGGTGGAGACACAAATGTGCTGAGAGATAAATTAGAAAGTCTAAGAGGTAAGTTTGATGAGATGAAAATGTTATTTAGTACTATGGTATAGTAAAAGAAGTTGTAAATGCCATTAGAGGGGCTAATGGAACAATTGATGAGAACACCATTCTAAGAAAGGTACTAAGAACTTTACTTCCTATATATTCTATTAGAGTTTCTATAATTCAAGAATTGAGATGTACTCCTAACAATAATCTGAATCTGGAAAATCTGATAGGCAGACTCACTGCATTTAAATTGTCAAATTATGATAACTATAATCCACAAGGGATTGATTCTGCTTTTAGATCACAGCTGGTTCTCAATAAATATAAAAAGGAAAGAAACATGTGGATAGTGACAGTGACACTTCTGATGATGATCTTGAAGAACTTGAAGCACTTATGGCAAAAAGGCTTTCCAGAGGAAGAGAAAATACAGAGGTAAACTTCCTATTATTTGTTTTTCATGCAACAAAGTTGGTCATATAGCTGCTAGATGTCCTGAAAAAAATGAAAAAGATGAAAGAAGGGACAACAAATACAAAGAATACAAAGACAAAAAGGATGAATGAGACTTCAGGAAATATAAGGACTACAAAGACAAAGGTAAGAAATCTTTTTATATTGCTGAAGAAACTTCTGACAATGACACTGATAATTCTGATGACAATGATATAGAAGTTGTTT
Source organism: Thuja plicata (assembly GCA_018584345.1). Taxonomy (NCBI): domain Eukaryota; kingdom Viridiplantae; phylum Streptophyta; class Pinopsida; order Cupressales; family Cupressaceae; genus Thuja; species Thuja plicata. Next base: position 3,350,330 of record MU227685.1, read on the forward strand.
ATGTTGCAA
>MU227685.1:3370159-3439740 GCA_018584345.1 Thuja plicata
GCCAAGAGCATGGTATGAGAGATTGCACAATTATCTGATCAAGATTGGATTTACAAGAACCAATGACAACAACAACCTATACTTGAAGACAGAGCAAAGAAAAGGTACATTATTAGCTGAAATTTTTTTGGATGACATCATATTTAGTGGACAAGATGTGTTATGTCAAAAATTTGCAATAGAAATGCAAACTGAGTTTGAGATGTCTATGTTTGGTGAAATAAAATTGTTTGTTGGCTTACAAATTTATCAAATGAAGAATGGTATCTATATCACTCAATCTAAATATATCAAAGAGATACTGAAAACTTTGGAATGGAAGAGTCCAAACCAGTGAGTACACCCATGGCTACTAGACAGAAGCTGACAAAAGATGATGACACAAAAGAAGTGAACCAAACACTCTACAAGTCAATGATTGGAAAACTATAGTATGTTGTACACAGTAGACCTGTTATTGCCCTAGCTGTTGGGATTGTTGCAAGGTTTTCTTCTAACCCCAAGGAAACTCACATGATGACAATCAAAAGGATTCTAAGATATTTGAAAGGAACTGAGGACTATGGTCTATACTACAAAAAGAATGACAAGTTTAAACTCAGAGTTTACACTGACTCTGACTAGGATGGAAATGTTGATGACAAGAAAAGCACTACTAGTGGAGCATTTATTTTAGGAAAGAGATTGATCTCCTGGACAAGAAAGAAATAGAACTGCACCTCACAATCTACAACTGAAGCCGAGTATGTGGCAGCAGTAGTTAATTGTTTTAATATTGTGTGGTTGAAGATACTACTGAAAGGTAGGAAGGAAGAAATCACTGACCCAGTTGTTATATATTATGATAACACAAGTGCTATTAATATTTCTAAAAATCCTGTTATGCACTCAAAGACAAAGCATATAGCTATCAAGTATCACTACTTGAGGGAGCTAGTTCAGAGTAAAGAAGTGAGACTGGATTATGTGAATACCAAAGAACAATTAGCAGACATATTACCAAAATAACTACCCAAGGATGCTCATGAGTATCTATGAGGTAAATTGGGGGTGATTCCCCTCACTCAGGCTAATTAAGTTTTGTATGGTACCGTTGCATCAAATATTTTATTCAGAATATCTAACACATTGATGCATAGTAAGTCACACTTTAGGATGCTGGCTAAAGTTGTGAAGATGAACAAGGACATAAAAGAAAAATTAGTCATAATCAAGATGACAGGATCAACATGATACTAAAGATCTACATGATAATGATATCGACATCTTTGGCATTGTTGTCAAAGAGGGAGAGATTACATATAAAGAGGAAGAGATTGCCGAGAAAGAGAGATTACAAAGAAGGAAATATTACATAGAGGCAAAAGTTACTATTGAAAACATTGAAGTGATTATCTACTCAGAGGGAGTCTACAGATGATTAGATGCAGATGATGACAGTGTAATTATAGACACAAAGGGAGAAATGTTTTACAGATAAGAATCATAATGAAGCTAAAGACATTAATGAAAATTTGTTCATATTAAGGAACACAGGTGACTTTTTTGGATTGGTTTGTAACTATGCTTGTTAAACCATTGTTTTAATATTTTGTGTTGCCATCAATGCCAAAGAGGGAGATTGTTGGAAAGTGACAATGCAAGCAACTATTATTTTGTCATTGATGTCAAACCTTAACTAGTGAGACTATTGTTATTTGTTTGAGTACCATATCTATTGTTGATGAAGAAGATTTAACAAGAAGACCAAGTGAATGGTTGAGTTAAGGCAACTAAAAGGGTATTTGATCAGTTGGCACTTTGGCAAAGTAATTTTTTGTTTATCTTTCAAAGATAGTTTTTTTGGCTGTTCTGTGCCGAGCAAGTTTGGCTTGTGCCGAGAAAAGTTTCTTATGATGAGAAAAGTTGCTTGTGCCGAGAAAAGTTGTTTGTGATGAGAAAAAGTTGTTCAATGCTGAGAACCATTGAAATTGTCGAGTGGAAACAGTGATGTTGGCCAACTTACAGTAATTAGATTAATGATGAGATTTGAGATCTCTGGCTGACTTAGTTAATTTTATTGGGATATGTAATGTTAATTAAAGATTGATCCATGTCATTTAATGTATGGGTAACCATAATTAATGCATGGTTTCAAGATTTAATTAGAGACTACTTTGGAGAAGTAAATGTAATGCAAAGATGGAATGATCCATTGGATCTGACCTAACCTAAGATCTACGATCTTGTTTAAGTGGCAAAAGATTTATGTGACCTAAACAAAGAGGTATATGATAACCTCAAGGGGTTATTCACCGTGGGAAGAAGAGTGTATGTGTATGCAATAATTTTGCATAGTTGATTTACTGTTTGGCATGATCTAGCAGAGAAGGCAAAAGGCAGAAGTAGAAAGTTGCATGTGTGATTGCTTGACGAATTTCCAAGCAGATCAGAAGGTTGAAATGACAATGCAGGCTATTCAGTAAGTTAACATTAGAGCTATAATTGGATCTAAATTGCAAAGTAAGTTGTATGTATCAAATCACAACTACTGATTACTTTCTTACCATTGTATCAGTTAAATCCTTTAACAAGGTTGACTTAACAGTCATTTGTATAAATCCTCTAACAAGGTGAAATTCATGTGGAATGTTCTAAGTCCTCTAACAAGGCCACTCCTGACAGGGTGATTAAATCCTTTAACCAGGTCACACCTAGCAGTGTGTTATTGTAACCTTTAATAGGGTTGGCTCCTCACAGGGCATCACTTCAGAAGAGTGAAAACTTGGTAGCATGTTACTGGTGGTTTTTCCCATATTGGGTTTCCATGTTAAATATTTGTGTCAACTTGTGTGAATGCTCATGGTTTTCTTTACTGTTATATTTCTACAAGCTAATTTCAATTGACAGTAATCTGCATGAATAAGTTGCCGACTTATGCTACTGCTGCCGAGTAGATCTGAAATTCAAAAAGTTTTATTTTCTACATCTAGACCTGAGGATAACTGATTCACCCCTCCCCTCTCAGTTATTCTAAATTTATTCTAACATCAACTATGTCATCAGATATTCTGTATCTATTTTTCATCTATCTCTGAAGGATTTTGATCATGCCAAATAGTTCACCATCAACCCATGCTCTATTCTGTCTTCTGTAACTCTGTGTGATCTGAATACCAGTAGGTATCCCTGATTTCCAACCACTAGGGTGCATACTTGGAAATTTGTGTTCAATGTGGATAAACATATGTACCAATAGTGAGCCAAATCTAAAGGTTTGCATTTTGTCTTTCTTTACCAATTTCACATTTTCAATAAATTGTTGTGCCAACACTTTGCATAGGTTATATTTTACATTCTCTTTTACCATTCTCTATGCCATCATGATAAATCCTGTAGATACTGAATTAGGTCTACTATTGTAGTATAATTTATAGCCAAGTATCATAGCAATTGGTTTCACATCTTGTTGAAATATGTCATTCACTGTCATTTCTCGCCTGTCCCATTTGGAGTGAGTTAGGGTTTCAAATTATTTCTTCACATGTTTCTTTGCAACATGAATGATTCCTGTATTGTCCAATCTGGTAATCTCATGTATTAAATCACTGCAAATCTTCACAGGCTGCTCACCTATCCAAATGAATTGATCATGTACTCTACTCAATAATATCTTGAACCATTCTTCTTCGTCGAATTCACACAAATCCAAAATTTTCATAATACTCAACTGATCAATGTGTTTGTATTCATCTCTCATAATTACTTTATCAGTCATATACTCCATCTTAGTAGATATCTCATCAATTCCTAGTATATCATACTTATAATGAGTGTAAGCCCAAATATCTTCTACATGTAGAACTCCGTCCTAGGGTGTTCGGGAAAATGCTCCTTCTGGGTTTTCTCCACAAGACTTGAATAAATGTTTCTTAAACTTATACCTAGGTCAATATAAAACATCATAAATAATAGGTGCATCCATAGCTAGATGATGTAAATACCTCTTTCACATTGAATTTTGAGTTTTCGCTTCAATCGATCATGCGAGGAAAATGTAGGATAAACTAAATCTCTTTTCTCTCTGATCTCCTTAGGTCACTCTTCATAAAATGGTGAATAAATAGATCTTCAAATGGTGCTTTATACAATGTTTAAGTTATAAAATTTCACTTTACCCAATACTGTCTAGTTGGCTGTAGATCTCGCAATCAAAATATATGCATTGTCTGATGTTGCGCTCTTAACTGTATACTCCATGATGTTGGCCATGTTCATACCTAATCTCACATGAGCTCAATCCATAAGTTTTAGGGTAGGATATATTTTGATGTATTTATCCAATGCTCCCCCTAAGGCCATGATCGACCAATTAGGTCAATTCTATTTTACTACCATCAGGCGAAGATTCAGTAGCATCTATTGTCTCTTCCTGAACCACTATCTCACTTGTTTCTTTGATCTTCTATATCTTAACACTGTTGTTATCTTTTACTTTCTTAAAACAACTATCAAAATCATTCTTCAAATTTGCAATAGTTTTACCAATATCACTTCCATTCTTCTGTGTATTCATAGGAGGTGGTACTCTTATGTTGTTTGCTCCATTATACCTGCAAAACTTCACTATATGACCTAGCTTATTGCATTTGTAACATATAGGAGGTCTTCTTTCTTGATTTACTTGCATCTTACAGTACTTCACAATGTGTCCAATGTTACTACATTTTTAGCATGTAGGTTTCAATGTAGGTTTCTTAGAATTTAATCTTTCCTTGGTTGAAACTATGTAATTAAAGGATAAACCAAGGTATCCTTATTTGTATTTGTCATCTAGTCCAAGTAGGAGGACATGTCACTATTTTGTAATTCTTTTAATAATGAAATTAGATATTCCTCCTTAACAGGAATCTCACATTTTTCACACACACAATATGAATATGGCATTCATAGAAGATGGTAGTTACATGCAAAATCCTTCACTCATCTCTATTTAAGAGATGCCTCTCACACACTTGTCTAATAATATTCTCTTCTTTTCTCACTTCTTCTCACATTCTCATCTTTCTCTCAATATTGTATTGAGCTCATTGCTCTCATTCTTTAGGCCTTGTGCCATATTCATATTCTTCACAAGGGGTTTTTCTTATTTTCCCCCTTTCAAATGCTTGTGTTCTTGTCTTGGTTCTTGGAGCATTTTGGTGATCTTTTGGCTTGATATTTTTCAACAACTCTTCTCTATCTCTCTTGGTGAACTTGGTAAATTTATTTCATGCACTCACACTTGGATTCTTTTATTTTCTCTACTTTTTTATAATTTCTAACAAGGTTCTCTTCCATTGTCGTGTCTATATCTAGATTGATTAGGTTTCCTACATTCTCATTTCTTGTGCCCATATCCATTACAATTAAAACAATAGCCAGAAAAGGTCTTAAAAGGGGTATTACCTGTGCAATCTCTTTTCATGTATCCAAACTTGTTACATCCAAAGAATCTACCTCTTAAAGGTCTGATCTTCTCTCTAGGTTCTTCAATAGTAGGTTTTTCAACATCAATCTTTGCATCAGATTTCTCTTCCTGATTCTTTGAGCATTCAGTTTCATTCAAGCCAATAACAGTCATATCACCTTTAGGTTTCTATCTATCTCTTTGTTCATCGATCAAATCACTGCTGGTGTGAAGTTTCTCAAAGTGTTTCTTTTCCTTAGTAAGTTTACCCTTTATAATCTGATTGTATTTCTCCAGTTCTAGATACTTGTTCTTGTAGTTTTCAACCTCATTCTTCATTTGTTCTAATGCACTATTCAAGGTTTCTTCAATCTGCTTCTTAGAATCCCTTTGTAACTGTATCTCTTTAGTCATAGCCTCATTCTCAATTTTCAAAGTTTCATTTTCTTCTTCAAGTTGTTTCATCGGATCTGAATTGTCTTTGTCTAAATCTTCTTTTATCTTAACCACAAGATCCTATCTCTGACTTCTGGAAAGTTCAAGTTGTTCTCTGAGTTTCTTTATAAATTTCTCATCTCTTCGCATGTTAAATCTTAATTCTACATTCTCTACTTTTGCTTTGTCAAGGTCTTCAAGTGCAGCATCAAAGTTCTCTTGCAAACTGTCCAAGTCCATTCTGATCTCCCTTAAGGTGTTAGAGTTTCTCTCCAAGGGCCAAAATCTCTGATACCAATTTTTAGGATTAGGTAATACTAAGAGGGGGGTGAATCAGTATTACAACACTTATTACAACTTTTCAACCAATTAAGCATTAATCATATACTTGAATAAATGAAAAGAACATAATAAAATAACACAATACTCATAACACCATAGTATTGTTGTTGAGGAAACCCTGGCCAAGGGAAAACCCCGATGAGGATGGTACCCACAAGCATGAAATAAAGTATAGTGTCCATGTTAGGAGACCTATCCCTGTTAGGAGCTGAATATTACATAGTACATTTCCTTATTAAAGGAATTACAACCCTATTAAAGGTATACAACACCCTGTTAGGGGCCAACTGAGCTTACAACTCTTACAATGTAATTCTGTTACAAAATGATCATAGTAATAAAATAAAACAAGCATCTCAAATGATTAGATAGTTCCTATCATAGCTCATCAATGATCTCTATCATCCTCTGCTCTGCAATTCGCATATCATCCATCCAATCATACCACATACATCCATATCTTCACTCAACAAAATTTCTCCATATATATATCTTTATCTCTTAACTAAGTTAGCTCTCTTAACCAAATATTACATAGTTGACTCTCAATACAAAATACATTGAATAAAAAAAATATCAAATGTAAAGTCGGTGCTCTTACATAATCAAAGTGTAGGTTATCAAACACCATAATCCAACTCTGATTTCCTAGATTCCATGTCATACTCTTTGAATCATCGCTTCTGTCTAACTACTCTGTATCACTGTTCTGCTGATGTCTGTCTATCTTCAAATCTCTCTAACTTGTAAAATTTACAAAAAAAATAATCTATCTTAGGTGGAGGTCACATATACCTCATACTATCTTCCTCTAAGATCGCTTTCCCTAATTCATTGATCTCGATCTTCGATACCCAAAATACCTTTGTAACTCTACTTCTATACTTAGTCGATTTCAGAGTCATCAAAACTCAACTTCATAGGAATTGATCTGTAACCCAAATGTGTTGGCATAAATGACAACCAAAAAGTGAATCTCACCATGCAAAATAGATCACTTTCCAACAAGATGACAATCATTTCTTTTTTTCTTTGCAGGTTTTTTCTATTTTAAGAAGAAATCATTAAGAGAAGTATCAATGTCATCATGATCATCTCCCCTCTCATCAGATCTCAATGCAGACCTAGTTCTCTATTGATGCAAAGGGGGTCATCTACAATAACATATAAAAGGGTTAAATTAAAAACATTTTATTATAATTTGTTACAAGTATTTCAGTACTTTAAATGACATAATCGAATAGCTATTTACCTAATCTAGTCACATCATCAACTTTGAGATCAGGTTGTCTAGCCTCAACCTCAACCTGATCATTAATAGAATCCTCTACACTCTCTGCACCTATAATATAAATTTTTACATTAATCCAAACACCTATTGTAATTAAATTTGTATTACTACACCAATCAATTTAAGATGTTTACTTGTATTAATAATTACATATAAAAAATTGAATAGAAAATGTATACCTCCATCATTGTGATGCACATTCAAACCAACATCATCACGCACAGGTTGTGTACCATAATCGGCAGGCTGCATTCCAATTTCATATGCATTCATGTTATCATTGTTTTCTTACTTAAAACAAATATACTCACTTTATGTTGGAACATAACATCAAATAAACTAATTGGTAAATAATTAAATTTTAAATAATTATTATTTAGCTTACTTAACATGACCGATCCATTAGTAGAACCTTGTGAACACCTTATTCTTTCAACCATAGCTTTATAGCCTTGTTGGAAGCCAATTCTCTTGTCCTCTTCTGTGAGACTTATATTGCACTCCGTGCCCTGCATTTTTGCTTGGTATTGTCAAATTTTATTTCATTGTTTCATCAAAATAAAAAATATTGCAAATTATAAATAAATATTATAAAGATCAAATTATTAATTTTAGTGTTAAAACCCATCTACAGATTGTATTTTTCCTCATATAAATTTGATAATATTAATACTTACAACTCGTGCAACAAGTTTGGAATAACCACCAAAGTCGAGCTTGTGTTGCCCATGATTTTCTAGTCTTGCCTTTGTTGCCTTTGATGTGTCAGGAAATCTATGAAGAGATTGAAATATGTTATTTCATATAAATATGAAGATTATTTAGTACACAATTACATTCTTAACAATATCACATACCTTCTTTTGTGGTCTGGTGGTGTAATTCCTTTTTTTATTTTATTTTCCTCGTTTGCATCCATAATAAGACGTTACCACTCTAAATCAGGAATGCAAGGGGGTGCTGGTACTTAGGTTTTTTTTATAATGAACTTATTTTTTTATTCGACATTACTTTCTATTTCAGTGCATGTTCCACTTGCAACTTGATCAAGTCTTGTTTGATGCTTCAATTTTGTGTTGACTGTGATGTAGAAGTTCACAGTTTTGTATTTACCCAATATGTTATTCAAAAAACAACAATAGAATAAAATACTTGTTGAGAAATATCATCATAGGAGTATCACAAACTTGAGATCCAGAGCTAACTCAACATTATAAGACTCTTACATTCAACCTTCATCCCATGCACCTAATAAATAGTAGATAAAATACATGAAATTGAAAAATTAAATTACAAAACAATGAGCTAAAATTACCTAAATAAGTAGTACCCAATTTATATAAAAAACATTTAACTAATAAATTGTGTTTTTCTTCACATCTTCACTACCAAAATAATCACCCCTTTCAAAAGCTTGAATTTTTTGAACACAAGTTTTGACAAACGTTTGCAAGATTTGATCAACTTTGACATTTTGACACCAAATAACTTTGTGAACCTTAACAACACATCAAATATGATCCAAATATCCCATTACCACTATTCTAATTACTATTCAACCTACTTTGACCTATTTGACCACCTTTGACCAATAGGGCCCAATAGGCCAAGTGGGTACATTTGTGGCACTAATGGCCTTACATCCAATACCAATTGCATTAAACAAACATAAAATACTAACTATGGCCTTGACATGGCCTTATTGCATTGAATTCAATGTATTCTATTCAAGGTGTATTTATTCATATAAATTAATTTCAATTTACTCTACTTGTTGCTGTAGATTTCAAATACTTTTTTAAATCTTACTACACTATGCAAGTCCAGTTTAGCGACCATGTGCCTGTCATCCTCAATCAAGGCTAAGGAACACTATAAGATAGGATTTTATTTGGGCTTTTCATTTAAATGATATTTTTTGTCCCAAGATATGTTAGATGCAAAAGCATCCTAGGGACCTGGTGCAGGAGCACACCTAGGCTAACCTCCATAGTGTTAATGTTTTGGCTTTTACCTGACATTGGCCAAGTCAAGGTAGTGTGTTTATTTTAGACCTTAGAAGGTCATTGCATTATGGACTAGGTGAGTTATTCATTAGGACTAAGGTCACCAAAAATAGTCATTGTTAGTAGCTTTTTTAATTTCTTAGTCTTAGAAGCTTAGTGGTGGATTTGAGCTATGAATGTGTCTTAAATACATAAATGATGTAATAGAGATGCTTGGAGGCCATTAATGAAGTTGGTTACACAAAATATAGAGGTTAGAGGTCCTAGGAATTAGGAAGTTGGCATAATGGCAAAGATGCCAAAAGTTGTTACAAAGTTGTCATGACAACATTTGCAATTATTGCAAATGTTGCATGCAACTCGGTTACTTAGGATCCCCCTAGAAGATAGGAGTGGGAGATCGACCAACAGGCCCTAAAAAAATGGAACATGGCATCTAATGTAATGGGAGGCTTGACTCTAGAGAGAAAGATTCATTGTAACAAGTTTTGATTAGTGAATATAGCTCTGCAACTCTGATTTTGTGAAAAACCTGAGATTTTCAGTGTGACAGTGCTATCATATGGATTGAATGCTTTTACTTAGTGATTGGGTTTTGCTCATAAGAAATATCTAAGCATTTTCCATTCAGTAAGCAAGTTGATTTTAGTTAGTCTAAGGTATTAAATAAATTGTTTTATGTTTAGAGAGTTCACTGGTCCTGTCCTGGCCAGTTTGTCATTTCATGGCTCCCCCATGAAACCTAACCATGGGATCTTCCTAAGGCTAGGTGGATATGTTAGGGGAGTCATTGGTATGTACATATGTAGAGGTAGGATTCATGAGAAGATGGGTTGCTATTTTTGATACCAAGCCCTAGGCGAGTAGACAGTGCCCGGTTAGAGGTTAGGAGGTGAAGAATTGAGCATTTCATGTGGGGAAAGAAAGCACAGTATGGGGAAAGTATATTTCTAGGTGTGATATGATCCAATCATGCCATGTTAATAGATTTGATAACTCACCAATCCATTTGGTCAAGCTTTGAGCAAGAAATCAGTGAGGTCCTACTAATTAGGCCTTTTAGCCCTATTAGACCTAGATAATAGGAACCCTGTGTATGGAGGGACTAGGGGTCTAGAAATTTCAAAATATTGTATGAAATAAAAAAGGGTATTCAAATGTAGATTTTTTTTTTCAAGTTCTTTGGAAAGTTTTAGAAAGAATTGGGAAAAGGTCTCTGCAAAAGGCTACAAGGAATTAGGCCTAATTAGGCTTCTTAGGGTCTAAGACTTGAACTCGACTGAAAAGTGATAGAAGACCATTCAAAATGGATTCAAATGGAAACATATGGAAGGTTTACAACATGTTTAGCATCCCTATAATGAAATTTAATGCTAGTGTAGAGTTGGCACTTAGATCCTTCTAAGTGTAGGAGAAGAAGTGAAGAATCTACATGGTGTTAGTCTTTCAAGGTGAAGCACAAAGGGTTGGGCTCTTGGAGAGGAGATAAATAAGGCCTTAGTTAATCATATAAGCCTTTGGGAGATTCTAGAGAAGATTAGGATCCTAATAGAGACAAGATAGGTCTCTTGATAGATGTGCAAGCAAGCCTTGGAACACATACACCATATTGGTATCAGAGAAAGCTTAGATCAGGCTTGTGGTGGATGTTTCAACCTACTGAATCAGTGGGTGAGAATACACCAGTGGGATCATTGGAAGATAAAACCATGGTGACTAATGCTAAGTTAGCCAAAAATGTGGAGGAACAAGAAGAGGATAATAGATTGTTAAGAGAAAGATTGTCTCAAATGGAGCAACTCTTGGGTGAAGTCCAAGACAAAGCTGATAAAGTGAAGGATAAAATAGATCAGAAGGAAGAAGAAGAAGAAAGAGAAAAGGGATTTGAATCGAAAGAGGAAGCTCCAACACCTGACCCTGTTATTGTTGAAGAACCTTTCTTGAAGGCACTAAAGGCCTTAAGTGGCAAAGCTTTGGAAGGTGTACCACTCTTTAGTGGACAAATGGATCCAGATTCAGTTGTGGATTGGATTGAAAGTATAGAAAACCATTTTGAATGTGATGGTATAACAGAGACCCAAAAAGTGAAGGTGGCCAAATCTAGGTTGAGAGGTTTAGCCCTCACATGGTGGAAATTTGTTTAAGCTGAAAGAGAAAAAGAAGGAAGGAATCCTATAGTCACATGGAAAGGAATGGTGGCTAAGATAAAGAAGACTTACTTACCTGATGACTATGAGGTTCAATTGCATAGAAGGAGGAATAATCTCAAACAAAAAGACTTGGATGTCCAAGCCTACATCGAAGAGTTCCAAAAGTTGTGTTTAAGATCACAAGTGTTTGAAGATGAAAGCATCAGACTAGAAAGGTATTTGAATGGACTCAAGTGGTCTATTCAAGAAGAAATGAGTCTTGTGAACTTCAAAACTATCTACTGATGCTATCAAATGACCTTGAAAATAGAGGAGAAAGGCAAAATAAAACAAGAACAAACCTCCAAAGGAAGAGGTAGAGGAAGGGATAGTAGAGGACCAAGAGGTGGCCATGGTGGAAGGAGTTCAGAATCAAGGACTCAAGGAGAATTCAAATACACTAAGCAACAAGAGGGAAGCTCTAGTAGAGGTAGTAGATGAAGGAACTCTAATTTCAAAGGAAGAAGTGGTGGACAAGGAAGAGGCAACTATTTTTCCAATATGAAATGCTATCATTGCAATCAAATGGGACACCCTGCCTATAGGTGTCCATAGAAGGGTAGTACTTCTCAAGGAGGTAAAAAGAGGACTAATGTAGTTCATGAGGATAAAAATGCAGCAGATAAACACCTTGAGGTACCACTAAGTTCAGAAGAAGGTGAGAACCTCATGATGAGGAGAACATTGATCAAGGAGTTAGTTAAAGAAGAACCAAGCCAAAGAAGGTCCTTGTTTAGAATAAAATTCAAAGTGGTGGGAAAGGTGTGTAGATTCATCATTGAATCAGGGTCTACTAACAAAATTGTGTCAGAGGAAGTAGTCAGCAAGCTAAACATGACAAGGATACCCCACACCCATCCTTACAAGGTCACATGGCTCAATAAGGGACATCATGTCTTAGTAAATGAGCAGGCTTGGGTGGAGTTCTCTATAGGGAGATATAAGGACAAGGTCCTATGTGATGTGTTGCATATGGATGCATGTCACTTTCTCCTAGGTAGGCCATGGAAATTTTACCGCCAAGCTATCCATGATGGGGTGAAGAACTCCTATACTTTTAAGGACAATGTGAATTTAATAATTTAGTCACTATTAGAGGATGCAAAAGTGAAGACAATAGGTCCTAATGTGCTCATGGTTGGTGAAAAAGAGTTCTTAGAAGCCATGGAGGAAGGAGAAGGAGTTGGCTTTGCATTGGTACTAAGGGCAAGAGAATAAAATGAAGGCAAGGTAGACAAGAAGCCAAAATTACCTAAGGAGATACAAAGCATGTTGTAGACTTATGAAGGTATAGTAAGTGATGGACAACCATCAACATTACCCCCTAAAAGAGCCATAATTCATAGGATAGACCTTATTCCAGGAGCTACCCTACCCAATAAAGTAGCCTACAAGATGACCCCTCAACAAAATGAGGAGATTGCTAGACAAAGCATTAGCCCATGTGCCATACCCACTATCCTAGCACCTAAGAAAGGAGGAACTTGGAGGCTTTGTACTAATTCAAGAGCCATAAATATGATAACTATTAGGTATAGGTTTCCCATTCCTAGGATTGAAGACCTAATGGATTGTCTAGGTGAAGCTAAGTACTATAGCAAGATAGACTTGAAGAGTGGCTATCACCAAATAAGAATACATGAGGGAGATGAGTGGAAGACAACATTCAAAACCAATGAAGGTTTATATGAATGTCTTGTCATGCCATTTGGACTATCTAATGCCCCCTCCACATTCATGAGGCTCATGAATGAAGTCCTCAAAGACTACATTGGAAAATTTGTAGTGTTATATCTTGATGATATACTAATTTATAGTAAGACAAGAGGTGAGCATCTTCAACACCTTGAGACTGTCTTCAAGAAGCTATATGATGAGAAGCTGATGATCAACTTGGAGAAGTGTAAGTTCATCAAAACAGAGCTGGTGTACCTTGGGTTTGTCCTCTCTCATGGAAATCTGAAAATGGATAAGAGAAAAGTGGAAGCAATCATAAATTGGCCTACTCCAAAGACAGAAATGGAGGTAAGAAGTTTTCATGGCCTTGCTCAATATTATAGAAAGTTTATAAGGCAGTTTAGTGCTATTTGTGCTCCTATGTTGGACATAATCAAAGGAGGTATGAAGACTAAGTTTGTATGGAATGAGAAATCCACCAAGAGTTTTGATTTTTTAAAGGAAAATATTGCTAATCAACCTATTTTAGTCTTTCCAAGCTTTGAGAAGCTTTTCACAATTGAGTGTGATGCAAGCAATGTGGGTATTAGAGCTGTCCTAAGACAAGAGGGTAGACCAGTGGCATTTCATTCTGAGAAGTTGAGTGAAGTTAAGAAGAAGTATTCTTCTTATGACCTTGAAATGTATGCATTAGTTCAAGCTTTAAGGAAATGGAGGCACTATTTACCCCCCAAGGAGTTCATAGTCTATTCAGACAATGAAGCTTTAAAACTCTTAAGAGAAATTGAGTCACAAGCACATGAAGTGGGTTGAATACCTACAAGCATACACATTTAATATCAAGCACAAGAAAGGAGTACTCAAAAAGGTAGTAGATTTCTTGAGTAGAAGAGCTCTTACCATCCAAGAGATTCAATTGAAGAGCATGGGAATAGTTCACTTCAAAGATCTATAAGCTGATGATGAAGATTTTGTAGACATTTACAAGGTATGTGCTAAATACAAGAATCATTTTCATAAAAAATATGTTGAATACACTTTTGCAAAGTAATCTCTTATTTAAGGGAAATCAGTTATATGTCCCTAGATGGTCTATTAGAGAGAATTTGATTTAGGAGAAGGACAATGGTGCATTTTGGGATCACTAAGACCCAAGAACTTGTTCAAAGGTTCTATTATTGGCCAAGGATGAACCTTTATGTTAGGAGGTATGTGGAAAGTTGCATTGTATGTCAAAAGGCCAAAGGTACTTCTTCAAATGTTGGCCTATATCAACCACTACCTATTCCCACTAGGCCATGGGAATGCTTGAGCATGGATTTTGTAGTTGGGTTACCCAAGACAAGATAAGGCATGGAAAGTGTTTATGTAGTTGTGGAAAGATTTAGTAAAATGGCTCAATTTGTGCCATGCAAGACAACTAATGATGCCAACCAAATAGCCTCTCTCTTCTTCAAAGAGATAGTAAGAATCCATGGGTTACCTATGAGTATTGTGTCAGATAGAGACACCAAATTTATGAGTCATTTTTGGAAGACTCTTTGGAAAAGGTTGGGCACTAATTTATCCTTTGGGTCTGCATACCATCCCCAAACTGATGGTCAGACCGAAGTGGTAAATAGAAGCCTTGGAAATATATTAAGATGCTTGACCAAGGAATATGGTCAACAATGGGATCAATTGATTGGGCAGGCTAAGTATGCATATAATGACACTATAAACAAGTCAAAATGGAAGAGTCCCTTTGAGATAGTATATGGTCTACATCCTAGAGGAGTCTATGAGATAAGAGACTTAAAGGATGGAGTGAAGTCAAATGGATATGCTGATGATTTTTCTTGTGCAATGCAGGAGATACATGATACAGTCAGGAAGACTTTGACAGAGAATACTATGAAGCATAAGAATAAGGTTGATGAGAGTTGAAGAGAAATTTAGTTCAATGTGGAAGACTTAGTAATAGTGCATCTAAATAAGTCTAGACTTCAAAAAGGAGTCCCACATAAGTTGTAAATGAGGAGGATAGGCCCCTGTCCTATCTTAGCAAAGTATGGGAACAATGCCTATAGAGTGGAGCTGCCAGAGGATAGTGGATTGTCCCCTATTTTCAATGTTATAGACCTGGTTTCTTATAAAGGAACACCACCTTATATGGATCATAGCCTCAGAGAATTCATCCAAGATGTAAAAGAACTCAAACTACCCTCTACAACAGTCAAGACAGCTGACTGTATATTGTATACCTGAGTCTATAAGAAGACTAGAACCAAGGAATACAAAGAAAATTTTATCAAGCGGCATGGTCAAATTGATGCTGATGCAGTGTGGATCAAAGAAGCTGACTTCAAGAAGATGGGAGTTGATCCTACCTTACTCAATCCAATGGTGGATTGAACTTTTTATCTATGGGAGGATGGTGCAGGAGCACACCTAGGCTAACCTCCATAGTGTTAATGTTTTGGCTTGTACCTGACATTGGCCAAGTTAGGGTAGTGTGTTTAGTTTAGAACTTAGAAGTTCATTGCATTGTGGACTAGGTGAGTTAGTCATTAGGACTAAGGTCACCAAAAATAGTCATTGTTAGTAGCTTTTTAAATTTCTTAGTCTTAGAAGCTTAGTGGTAGATTTGATCTATGAATGTGTCTTAAATACATAAATGATGTAATAGAGATGCTTGGAGGCCATTAATGAATTTGGTTCCTTGAAATATAGAGGTTAGAGGTCCTAGGAATTAGGAATTTGGCATAATGGCAAAGATGCCAAAAGTTGTTACAAAGTTGTCATGACAATATTTGCAATTATTGCAAATGTTGCATGAAACTCAGTTACTTAGGACCCCCCTAGAAGATAGGAGTGGGAGATCAACCAAAAGGCCCTAAAAAAATGGAATATGGAATCTAATGTAAGGGGAGGCTTGAATCTAGAGATAAGGATTCATTGTAACAAGTTTTGATTAGTGAATATAGCTCTGCAACTTTGATTTTGTGAAGAACCTGAGATTTTTGGTGTGAGAGTACTATCATATGGATTGAATGCTTTGACTTAGTGATTGGTTTGTGTTCATAAGATAGATCTAAGCCTTTTCCATTCATTAAGAAAGTTTATTTGAGTTATTCTAAGGTCTTAAATAAATTGTTTTCAGTTTAGAGAGTTCATTGGTCCTGTCCTAACCAATTGTCATTTCATGGCACCCCCATGAAATCTAACCATGGGATCTTCCTAAGGCTAGGTGGATATATTAGGGCAATCATTTTTCTATACATATGTAGAGGTAGGATTCATGAGAAGATGGGTTTCTATTTTTGATACCAAGCCCTAGGCGAGTAGATAGTGCCCAGTTAGAGGTTTAGAGGTGAAGAATTGAGATTTTCATGAGGGGAAGGAAAGTAAAGTACAGGGAAAGTATATTTCTAGGTGTGATATGATCCAATAATTCCCTGTTAAGAGATTTGAGAAATCACCAATCCATTTGGTCGAGCTTTGAGCAAGAAATCAGCGAGGTCCTATTAATTAGGCCTTTTTGCCCTATTAGACCTAGATAATAGGAACCCTATGTACAGAGGGAATAGGGGTATAAAAATTTCAAAATATTGTATGGAATCCAAAAGGGTATTCGAATGTAGATTTATTTTTCAATTTCTTTGGAAATTTTTGGAAATAATTGGGAAAAGGTCTTTGCAAAAGGCTATAAGGAATTAGGCCTAATTAGGCTTCTTAGGGTCTAAAACTTGAACTCGACTAAAAAGGGATAGAAGACCCTTCAAAATGGAGTCAAATGGAAACATATGGAAGGTTGCCGACATTTTTAGCATCCCTTCAATGAAATTTAATTCTAGTGTGGAGTTGGCACATAGATCCTTCTAAGTATAGGAGAAGAAGTGAATAATCTACATGGTGTTAGTCTTTCAAGGTGAAGCACAAAGGGTTGGGATCTTGGATAGGAGATAAATAAGGCCTTACTTAATCATCTAAGCCTTTGGGAGATCCTAGAGAATATTAGGATCCTAATAGAGACAAGCTAGGTCTCTTGATAGATGTGTAAGCAAGCCTTAGAACATATACACTAGGACCGAGCAATCTTGTACCAGTCCAAACCATTTTCCTTTCTTTTATTTTCTTTTAGTTGTCTACACACCAAATCAACTATTGTGTTTGGCTCTGTGTAGTGTGCATCAATGGTTTTGGCTTGTGGTTTTGTTTCCAGAAGGATATATTGTAGTAACACAAAAACTAGTCATTGAGATGTCAGAGCCACATGGGCATACATTTTTCTTCCAAAAATAGAGTATGAAACCTTGTGGATCCACACAGAATAGGGCATGCTACTCAGGTAAGCTTAGTAAATCCATGTAGGATTCAATCCGTGCCTTGAAAAGTAGATGATTGAAGAAACCATTCAGAGGCCAGTGGGTGGAAAGCAATGAACACCTTTTCAATTAAGTCAGGTTGTGTAAAATGTCAGTTATGCACAATGGCATATAGAGGTGTTCCATAAATAGCCAAAGAATCAGCAAACCTGCTAATGGAAATGAATTGACAAGATTTTCAAAGCTTCAGTTGCTAACATGTGGTTTCGCAAGGACCATTTAGTTCCCATGTCAATAAAGTAAAAAGGCACCCGTCACTTCAACATAAAATTGGAATCTTCCTACTATAGAGGTTATTGGAGTCAAGCTAAAATTTGAGCTAAAGCTTGAAATGGAGTCAAGACTAAACATGATATTCATAGGCATCGTTGGTCTTAAAACAAGGAGATAGATTGAAACATAGAGAGTCTCTACCAGAGAGTCATGCTTCACATATGCACTCCTTAGAAAGACTCATTACAAAGACAACCCACTCACCCAACCCATCTTAAATATTAAACATGTACTTGCTTACATAGACATAAGTTCACACAAATATAACCAAGTAGTAAATTAAAACCATTTTCCAATATTAAATTAAATATAATTTTCCAATGTGAGACTCCACATTAAATATATTATCCATTGTACATACAAAACATAAAGTGGCCCTAAGAATGTTAACTCCTAATGATGCACATACTTCTAGGTCCCCCTAAATATTATGCAAGATGTACAACGCTGTATCCCCACACTTATGACACTCTTACTCTACTATGCACCTCCAACCACAATCCAACTACCTCCTTAACAGTGATTGCATCAAATCCTCTAACATCATTTATATTGTATCAATTACACCAACATCACCTATGGGGTAATGCTCTACATACCGAAGCAAGGATCCTAATTCAACTCACCCACCAGTGCTAAGATGTTGACTAGGAAGATTTTAAACTTGGTCTACAACATGAGAACCATTTGACACAATCCAATTGACAAGTATTACCATTAAATTCTTGATGTTAATATTGATGTCATTCAAATTTCAATAAATGGTAAACTACTATCCCTTCTCTAGGGGGAAAAAAGATAGACATGGAGTTTTTATAAGTGATACTGCAAGATTTCTTTGCAACATCTGCCAATAAAATACATGCTCTGAAAATTCTTTCAAAAGAAGAAAAGCAACTAGGGTTTCAAATATGTGCATTTCTTATCTTACAACTCTACTACAATTTATAGCACTTTAGTTGAATTTAAATCCACACTTAGTGGTAGATAAGAAGTGGGTGATATAAATCCAACCTATTATAAAAACATGTCATCGTAGTGATCACTGGAATGTGAATGAAACTCTATACACAAGTCTCCCAACATCTAACACACTCGCTTGATACAATATACAAATTTGCACAGAGCATGTGAACTCTTCAAGCCAGGAAATCTTTGAAAAAATAAAACAAAATAAAATTGTTTCTAAAATACCCTGAAAACATGCTATATGAATATGCAATGTAACACTCTTTTAACAAACATAAAAATTAGACATCACTTGCAGCATTACAAGTTGCATTGATTAATTTAATATTAATTCCACTTGCCTTATTACTTCCAACATTTTAAAATTTAGTTTTTAAATGATATTATGGGGGTGTAACAAGTTTGCCAACATATAATGTCAAGACAACTAAAGCTAAAGATTCTAGACCCACAGATTCATTTGATAACATATACAAATTCGCAAAGAGCTTGACCAGTCCCCTGTGCACTCTAAATAAAACTAAACCAATTTCCTTCCACGATATTAAACTAAGGATTTCCTAATCCCATCTCATCAGTACGCTGCACAAGTTAAATAGGAAAACTGGATCTCATTTCTATGAGCCCATGCAAAGTGGAGATATGTTAAAGAATGCTTAAAATAATTTAGTTTAGTACTGTAGAGGAATTGGTGCAAGAACAAGGAAATTTAATGTCTTTGATGGTATCCAAAGGTATGTGATTTCATAGTTTAATGATTTTATTTTCAAGGTAAGAGTTGTAATCATTCCTCAAACTAAGGTTGATTGCTTACATGACATGGGGTCACTTCCATGATATTCAAGTAGTGAGCTCCCAGAACCATCTCCTCAGTAAAATTCACAATTAAAATAGGAACATTGTATCTCATTCCTATGACCCAATGCAAAGTGGAAGTATGGAAAATAATGCATAAAGGTATTTTGTTTACTACTATGGAGTAGTTAGTACAAGGATGAGAAGTTGTCCTTCACTGGTATCCAAAGGCATATGATTTAATTGTTTAATGCTTTTTATTTTGAGAGAAATTTTTTTTTAGAAACAACTATGTATTAACTAAATGATCTGTAAAGAATGATCGCAAATGTTAGAACATATAATCACCGAGTCAAGCAACGAGTCAAAAAGTTCACAAACAAAACAAAACTGCATTGATATATAATTTTCTTAGAATACTGAATGGGATGGGATAATATAATAAAAATTGACTATTGAAAGACAAAAAATGAGTAAGATTTTAAGCAAAATGGCCATGAACTTGTAAAAATGACTTTGAATTGTACAACAATGACCACATTTTTCACCAAAAATGACCATAAGATATAAAAATGCAGAGATGTATGGAGCTGCATATTTGATTTAAAGCATGTCTCCAAAGCTCGTAGAATACCCCTATCCAAGGATCAACTATGTAAGTCTCTCAGAAGCGGAACATAATAAAAAATAAGGTTTTATATCTACTTTTGGTGGTATTTTCACATAGAACAAGGAGATTAGTTCTGAGCTTGAAAATATACAGAAACTGATGGTTGCTGACAAATGCTCCAAGTCCCTACATGAAGAATAAAAATAATATAGGTGGAAATGGAAAGAGACTGTAAATATTCATTTTCTGTAAGAAAACTCTCATCTTTTTTAGGTTTATTATCATCTTTCACATTGAATAAAAATGAGCATTTGAACATAGGCTACAATGTGAAGCTAATTTTAGAGATTTATCCCACTATTCCAAGAGATATCCTGGTAATTTTTACATCTGAGTCCAATTTTGTTAGGAATATAGAAAGAACTAACCCATCATATTAATTCCCACACAAAATAACAAAGTCAATAGATCCCAAAAGTATAAACAATTATAATAGAGAAAATAAAGAAGAAAGGTTATAAATATGACCAAACAAAAAGGAGGAGTAATGAAATAAGAGAAAAATGATTAAATTCACTTGCAATACAATGAATTAGGTGAGGGAATCACCACTCAAGGTGATGATATTTTCATTTAATTGGGAAGGAGGTGTAGGGACTACCAATTTCATCCAAATATGACCCACTACATCTTCCCTTAAGACCACTACCATGGGTTCCATTAGAAACTACTCATGTTTTTGTTAAGATCATACTCACACTAAGGGTGAAAATGAAAAAAAGAACTAAAAGAAGATGCAGCAAAAGAAGGAAAAAAAAAAAGGCAATTTGCAAAAATCATAAAGTCCTGAGAAACATGATTTACTGGAATCTTCCATCATGCTCATGTATCTATAACAACATTGTTTTATATATGTGATATGTTGACAAGTTTGATTGAGATGGATCGTATGAACCAAATAGATACAAGTTCTACTACCAGTAAATAAAAGTTTTGGATTGATTATTATGCATATTTTCCTAGCTAACAAATGATGTGTCAATTATAGATTATGTGTCCTTGGTTTGAATCATTTCCTTCATTTACAAAGTCTAGGTAACGATCAAAGTTTTCTTATCTTCAATGGATTTTTCTTATTTCTAAAATCATTGTGTTAATAAATCTATGAATTAAATAATCACCAGGTAGAGAGTACTTTGATTCTCTCTCACAAAGCTAAATTTGGAGATCTTTTTTTCTTGATGATTTCTACTTTGGATGTACTAAAATTTGATATTATGTTGCAATAGAGGGTTCAATGGAAGTACACCATATTTTAGTTATAGTAAATTATCATGTTCTTAGAATTTGTTCATTTTCTATCATAATGGAAAAGAGACAATGATCAAATACTGACAGTCATGCATGAAGAGAGGAAGGCTTTTACTATTATGGAGTAATGCTAAAAATTGAATAATGATAGTGAAATGAAATGGTACCCTTCAGTGACCCACAAATTTAATAGAAGATATGCATGAAATGGTTCAAGGTAAATCAAATAATAGTAAAGAGCATATAATCATTAGTTATAAAGATCAAACAAGCTATGAAATGATGACCAAGAAATGTTCAAGGTGATTTCTATCTATTACAAGGCATTCCATTTGAAGCACATGACAATAATTTCAAGAGTCAGTAAACACCATGAAATAAAATGCATCAAAGACAATGAATATACACTGAAAGGAAAGGATAGTGTCAATGACTATTAAAATAACAATGCCATAGTAGCATGAAAGAGATTAAAGGAAGTGGAAGTAATAAGAAAGGCACTTATAAAACAAGTAATAATGATCCCTATCACTAGTAGAAAAGTAAAAATGTGAACAAAGGCATCAAATGGTATCACCAACCGCCAAGGGAACATGTTATTCACTCTTGGAGATAGTGATAAAATGCATGAAAAATCAATCACTAATAAGAATGAAGATAGTGTTATATAGCTCTATGGAAGTGATCTTTTAATTCACAAAATCAAATTGGATACAATGTTAAGAAATTCCAATTATTCTAAACATAGAAATAGAAAACAAACAAGGAATCTATGTAGTTAGCAGGACAGTAGTCTTTATTGAATATTGAAAGGAAGCTATTTGTAGAAAACAAGATAATGTGCAATGACATTTAATGGATCAAAGACAAAAGGGTATCTAGATCTGTCAATAAATAGAAGTATCCCAATCAATAGGGTCTAATGGAGAAATATATATGGTAGAAGAAGAGGCTACAATGACTAATGTCATGTACCATAGCTAAAGAGAAGAATCAGTCACAGGGGTCAGAAAACATTGAAATAATGCATCAATGAAGTGACCATGCAGAAATCCTTGAATAACATGAGTCAAAGTAATGGTTGAAAAGGAAAGAAGAGTGGCAATGCGTGAATAACATTGGTGTAGGAGCTACAATGTGCCAATAGAGTATAGTAATATCATGGAATGTTTTGACAAGTCCATGAAGAATACATTATGAAGAATCCTAAGAATAGTGAATGAAATGCAATGACAGAGACCCAACTATGGACAAAAGTAGAGGGCGGGTATTTGCATGAGATTAAGCATGGTAGAGAGTCAAAACTCTGAAATTAATAGCATATAATATGGTGAAAGACATTAAAATAAAAATGAAGTGACCCTCAATAAGATCAATCCATGGTATATAGTAAGAAGGAAATAAAATATAGAAGCATATCCCAACGAGTCTAAAATAAAACAAGATGAAAGTGATATGAATCATAAATTTAAAAATCAATTTATATATTATAATATTGTTCAAATAATTTATTTTTGTAATGAAAATTGTGTTTATAGTAATAAAATATAAAATATAGATTTAAAAAGTAATTTCATTCATGAAAGTAAATTAAATGATATATGAATTATACATTACAAAACTATGGTTACTACAACATTGGAAAACGTTACTACAAAAATTCTAGGAATACTAATATTTTACCTTGTCTAGTTGACATCAAAGAGAGAATGTATTCAATGATAAAAGGGTTTAAGCATCTATACCCATGTAAAGCAGTGCCAAAAGTAAACTGGACTCGGGTTAAAAGAGGAAGAAATGTAGAAACCAATCACACTGTTTGGCATATTGTTACAAAGAAATATGGTCTCATAGATTTCATTGATAACAAGTATGTACAAATTTATTTACTTGAGATGATTCAAAAATTTAGATTAAATTCAATCACTGGTTACTACCAACCTACCTACATGTGCTTAACTGGGTGCTAAGGACAATTTCTAAGACAGTGCATTTCCATAAAGTATTGAAACACCAATCAGTATCATATAATTCCAACTATTAATTTATCAATCGTAGAATATAGTAATAGTAGTTATAAGCACATGTGCTTCTAACTACTATTACCATATTCTATGATTGATAAAGAAACACTATCATGATCATATTTGAGGGCATGGGTTTATAACTAAATACATGAAATGAATGAAGGAAATGAACATCAGGTGAAAAGAAATGGACATATCATAATCAATGTAATTGTTAACATTCACTGCTAAAAAATAACCCTAAGGGCACATATTACATTTTTCCCTATTATTTGAAATAAGTAACGGTCTAGAAATCACATACCTTTGGATACCATCATAGATCAAAGATGAAGAAAGTGAAGCTATAGGAAATTACACCCCAGCCAATTATACTATCTTCAAGCTCATCTTTTACCTCAATTTTGTTTCGTCCCGCTCCTTTTCTCTCTTCGGAAATAAAAATAAAAATGATTTGGCCATTTCACTTTTTTATGTATACCCCGCAACTGTCAAAATTCTGATGGTCTATTTAAAATCCATTGGAATACCGACACCATTAGGGACCATTACAAAAAAAACCCCAAATTCACAAAAAAAATCATTCGTCAAAAATTGCCGTCAAAATTTGGCCCCAAATGTAGTAGTGTTTAGAAAGGCCTTACACTGATCAAAGGCTAAAACTCAACCTGATGAGTCTTATATCAACCAATTTCCCCTTTGGAAACAAGAGAGAGAGGGAGACCCTTTCAGAAATACTAGTCTTTCTCTTTAAATTGAGAATCCCCATAGACCAACATTGTTCCATGATGTCACATAGGAGGAGCTCTAAGACATAGAGCAAGATGCCTATTTTGTACAGGTTATTGACGTTGTTGTAGAGAGAAATCCTGAGTGTTTCTTAGCCATGTTGATTAATAAGGGAGTGTTTCTTAGCCCCATTATCATAATCACACATTGGGGAACCAATATCAAGCTCCAAGGACTAGATCATATGTCCCAACTCAAGCGGCACAAAGGGGCAGTCTCATACCTACTATAGCACAGAGGTACAATGTCACCAATATTCCTCAATCTCAGATAGACATGTTAATCCAACAAGTGAAGAGTCTTCAAACCCAAATGATGGAAATGTAGAATCAAGGTCAAACCAAGTCCTATACTACAGAGGATTTATATACATACCCCTTTGATCATTCATTGCACATGTCTTTGTTTCCCACTCATTTATCGGTACCCAAGTTTGAAAAATATGGAGGCAACACCAACCCTGTTGAACATATTTGAGAGTTCTTTTCTAGTTGCATCAAGGTCACACATGATGAGACATACCTAATGTGACTATTCCTACAAAGCTTAGTCAGACCAGCAATAGAATGGTTCTCGCACTTACCTCATGGCATTCTGTCTTGGGGAGAGTTGGCCAAAAAATTCATTGCTCACTTCCATCACAATATCAAGCGCAAGGCCAGCATCAAGGACCTCTGTGACATCAAACAAAAAGATGGAGAATCCCTTGTAAAATTCCTACAAGGTGGAGGAACACTACAAATAGAATCACATATGATGCACCTGAGCAAGAACTCATAGTCATGTTCATTGATAATCTAATTCCAAATATATCATTTACAACAGAACTACAGATGGCTCCTAACTTCAAGAAACTCATCGAACGAGGAGTTCACTGTGAGAAAAACCTTGTCAAATGAGGTATCCTTGCAGACCCTACTCATAAAAAAATAAACAAAACTATAATGGATAAAGTCAAATGGTGGAACAAAAACAAAAATGTCACCAGTGATGGTGTCATTGATGTAAAGATGGTCAACTATGCCCAACCAAAGGTGTCACTATAAGGATCACCTACAGCCAACCCAAAACCCATGGTGCCCACTCAACAAGTGCACACTCATAATCAACCACCCATTTAGGCAGCAACTATGTCAAATAATCAACCACCAATACAATGCCCACCATAATTTCCATTTCCAAAACAAGGTTACACACCATTCGGGGAATCGGTAGAATCAGCCTTAAGAAAGCTGATACAATCAAATACTATCACTCTGCTTGAAATCAAAGAATACAAACATGGTGTTTTCAAACCAAAGTGGTATAATGATAATGAATTTTGTGAATTTCATTGAGTAAAGGGACACAAAACACCCAACAACTATCGAATGAAAACATCATTCAAGATTTGATTGACATAGGGGTCATTGATGTCACTAATGCCCAATCAAAATGCACCACTGATCATACAATATTCAACAACACATTCCATGATCACAACAAAGGGAAATCATCTGGGTCTGGTGGACAGTCAAAAAAATTAAACTACTCCTATGTTTACAGTGACAACACCATCAATTGTATCAATCCTTCAAATACTCATGTGGCTACTATTGCTATCAGAGACCAAGGTGGTAAATGTGTTCTAACCACATGTCGTACCAAATTTTTCTTGCAAGGAGTGCCTTCTACAACTACTCTACCAGCTAATCCTCCAATAGCCTCTGATCCACAAACCAGCCTTGTGGATCAACTAAAGCGCACGCATGTCCAAATTTCCATATTCAAAATTTTGAGCATATCCCCATAGCACAAGCAAAACCTCGACCAAGCCCACCAAAATGAAGTTTGTTGGAGATTTGCTTCTGTGCAAATAATTGATTGTATGTTTGTCATTGATAACAACATATAATATACAATAGTGTTCTATATGCAATTATCAGTACAGATGTTCTAGAGCTATGCATGTTCATTTCCATGGTGTATACATGTTCTAGATTCTATGTGCATTCACGCTAAGTTAGATATGAAGTTTTAGTTGAGTTATGTTAATTAGTTATGACAGTTACAGAGATTGAAGACTATCTGTGAAGAGCCAACGTAATTACATTATTTCTTGAGTTGAGCCTATCTATTGAATATGCGTGTTTGTATTCATGTTTAGTTATGAGTTAAATATAATTATCTAAAGATGCCAAACATGTTCTATCAGAATCGTGAAGTTACAGTTAATTTGGTGGAGCCAAGTTTGTGAAGCATCACGTCTATTCAGTACGAGTTGCGTGTTTCTAATCAGGTTGCATGGATGATGTGGCCGACTAAAGAAGTATTGAAGGTACTCCTAGAGATGAAAAAAGATCAAATCCTTTGGAGAAGATACTTATAGTAGTTCATTTTATGAACACCAAGTGTGAATGAGAAGAATAAAGACTAAAAAAGTGCAGGACATAATGTTTGTTGTTTTGGGACAGTAGAGACATTTCATTCATCAAGAAAAGATCTGTGTGAAGAAGAAGTGGAAGTATACAACACAATGGAACTGATCAAGACAGCAGGTCTACTCAAACAACTCATCTATCAGATATAGTGTATATCTATTCTACTAAAGGTTGCAGCCTTCATCATGTTAGCAGTGAGCTTTTGGACAATGATTCCTCACCCCTAACAGGGTTACTTGTAAAAGACTCCTAAAAAGGTCTGACCTTTAACCAGGTCTCTATACTTATTGCATTGTAAAGAACAACTCCTAACAGGGTTGCAAGATCTCTTAATAGGGATAATTATACTCAAGTACAGTTCTTTGTGGGTGCTGATTCCCACCGGGGTTTTTACCTATTTGGTTTCCCCGTAACCAAAATTGTTATGTTCTCTATTGTGTTATCTGAATGTGCATTTACTTTATGTTAGTTGTATCTAAGTAAAGAAAAGAATTAAATTACCTGATAACTAATTCACCCCCCCCTCTCAGTTATCCTTTGGGACTATTTGAACAATTGGTATCAAAGCCAAGTGCCTTGGAGAGAAAGCCTAATAGCTTAAGGTAGATCATATGGCATACTTCAGGAAAGAGAGTCCTAAGTTTGATGGAGAAAACTATCTTGACTAGAAGAAAAAAATGATAACACATCTTCAGTGCATTAGATTTGAGATCTATGAGATTTCCACTCAAGAAATTGAAGTTCCCACCTTGAAAGACCTTGCAGAAGAAGACTCTATAGTCAAACAAAAGGAAGTGTTCACTCATAATGCAATTTCCAAAGAAGCCCTAATCAGTGCCCTATTCGACAGTGAATTTTCTGAGATCAAGAAGGTAGATAAAGCTTACTCTATTTGGAAATACTTAGAAGATATGTTTGAAGGAGACATCCAAGAAAATAATGCACGCAGAAAGACATGGAAGAAAAGGTACAACAACTTAGAGATGCTACCTGAAGAAAACATCAGAGCCTACAATCAAAGAATTAATGAAGCAATTTCAGGTATCAGGAACAATGGTGGAGAAATTTCAGAGGATGATATAATGGACAAACTAATGACCACACTAACAGTAGACTATGAGAGAAAGATCAATATCTTAGATGAGACTATGCAATTTTCAAATGACTTCAAGAGAGAGACTTTGATCAGCAAAATATTTGCATTTGAGATATCAAGATTGAAGATAGAACCCAAAAGTGAGACAACTTTCAAAGCCTTAGTCCACAACAAGAAATCCATAAGCAGCTCTAGTAATAAAGAAGAAGTGGATATAGAACTAGAAGAAATTATTGGTATGATTTCCAAGAAAGAAATGAAAGGTAAAGGGAAATATGAAGGACAGCTACCATTCAAATGTTTTTCAGGCAACAAAGTTGGTCACTTTGCATCCAAGTTTCCTACAAGAGTCAAGAAGTTTAGATTAGATTACAAGCCCAAGTACACTAAGGAATGATATCATGTTGAAGATGGTGTAACTAATGATGATTCAAGAGAAGATGAAATTGGTTTCGTTGCCATTAAAGACATTGAAAAGATGCTTGAAGAAATGGACAAAGAAGATGAAGAAAAAGAACAAGAGTTGGAATTAGTTTCAAAAGCTGACATCAGAACTGACTGGATCATTGATAGTGGATGTTCACACCACATGATAGGAGACAAAGACATATTTGTACATTTGGAAAAATACAAAGGTGGCATGGTTAGATTTGGAGATAACACTCGCAAACCTATCATAGGCAGAGGTTTTATCACCTTAGATGGAAAGAATAAGACAAATGATGTTCTTTATGTTGATGGTTTAGATCATAACTTACTAAGTGTTGGACAGTTGCTTGATAAAGGATATCAGTTGGAATTCAAAAACAACTAGTGCATCATTAACAACAAAGAAGGAGACATGATTGCATCAGGCTCAAAAACCAATGGTAATGTTTTTCAGCTCAATTTAGAAGTAAGTTGTTTTGTTGCAAAAGTAGACGACAGTTGGCTATGGCACAAGAGACTTTGTCGTATCAATTTTGACAACATAGTCAAGATAAGTAATGTAAAGGTAGTAAGAGACCTTCCAATTATTGCAAGACCATTTGACACCATGTGCAAGAAATGTGTGATGGGGAAGCATGTGAGGACCTCATTCAGGAGCAAACAAGACTCTATAGTAAACAAATTAGATCTGATACATACAGACCTATGTGGACCTACTCAAACAAGATCTTACTACGGAGAAAGGTATTTCATTCTGTTTGTTGATGATTTCTCAAGAATGATGTGGTTTGTGTTCTTAAAAGACAAATCTAAAGCTTTTGAGAAGTTCAAAGTGTTCAAAGCTAAAGTTGAGACTGAATCTGGAATAAAGATAAAATGTCTGAGATCTGATAGAGGAGAATTCACCTCTGACCAATTTTATGATTACTGTGAAGAAAATAGAATCAAGAGATAGTTAAGTGCACCTAGAACCCCTCAGTAGAATGGGATTGCAGAAAGAAGGAATAGAATAATACTTGACATAGCGCGCACTATCATGATTGAAGGAAAGGTTTCTCATACTTATTGGAGAGATGTGGTCAATATAGCAGTCTATACTATCAATAGAATACAATTAAGGCCAGGCGTAGACACGACACCCTATGAACTTTGGTTTGGTAATGTACCTACTGTAAAATACTTCAAAGTTTTAGGAAGAAAGTGCAACATCAAGAGAGATGATAGCATTGGTAAGTTTGATGCTAGAAGCGACGAAGGTATTTCTCTTGGTTACTCTACTAAAAGAAAACCCTATAGATGTTTTAATATAAGATTAAATAAGATCATTGAAAGTACTAATGTAAAGATTGATGAGAATTTTATGATTGAAGAAAGATATTATGACTATGATCCCATGATTGAAGATGAGCCCAGATCCATCAATAAGGACACATTTATTGAAGAAATGTTTGATTGTATTGATGTTTCATGTAACAATCCTGAACCAAGTGAAGAAGAATCATAGATTAAAGATGAAAGTATCACTCCTAAGAATTCAAGATACACATCCAAATACCACTCTAAGGAAGATATCATTGGAGATCAGAGTGCAAAATTCTTGACAAGATCTAGAGAAAAAGGTTCAACCGCTGATGAAGAGGTATGCTTACTTTCATAGATTGAACCCTTAAGTGTTGAAGATGCATGCAAAGATTCAGATTGGCAAAGTTCCATACAAGAAGAATTAGGTCAAATAATCAAGAATGAAACATGGGAATTGGTCCCTAGACCTCATGACAAGAACGTGATTGGAACAAAGTGGATATTCAGGAACAAAATGAATGAAGAAGGCACAGTGGTAAGGAATAACGCAAGATTAGTAGGTAAAGGATATGCACATAGAGAAGGAATAGATTACAATGATACATTTGCCCCTGTGAGAAGACTTGAAGCTATCAAGTTGTTTTTGGCCTATGCAACATTCAAGAACTTTAAGGTATACCAAATGGATGTCAAGTCAGCTTTTTTGAACGGTGACTTGAAGGAAGAAGTCTACATAGAGCAGCCTAAAGGATTCAAACTTTTAGATAAACCAGACATGGTATGCAGATTAAAGAAAGCACTTTATGGACTTAAACAGGCCCCAAGAGTGTGGTATGAGATACTTGATGGTTACTTAACAAAGATAGGATTAAGAAAAGGAGCAGCAAACTGTAGTTTATTCATAAGAGAGACAGATGAAGGATTACTACTCATTGCTATTTTTGTTGATGACATTATATTTGGAGGTAATGAAAAACTTAGTGCAGAATTTGCCAAAGAAATGAAAAGTGAATTTGAAATGAGCATGATTGGACCTATCAAATATTTTCTTGGATTGAATGTAAAATAAACAGACAAAGGCATATTCATAAACCAGTCTAAGTATGTGAAGGAGATATTGATGGCTTTCAAGATGGAAGATTGCAAACCAGTAAGCACCCCCATGATAATAGGAAGAAAGCTTTCTAAAGATTAGTATTCCACAGTAGTTGACAAGACCCTATAGAAGTCTATGATAAAAAAACTCATATATCTTACCCAATCTAGACCTGATATTTCTAATGCAGTTGGCATTGTTGGAAGATTTGCAGCTGAACCCAAGAAAAATCACCTAATGGCAATAAAAAGAATATTCAGATATCTAAAAGGGACTATTGACTATGGTTTATGGTATCCTAACTTAGATAATATACAACTTCATGTGTACACAGATGCAGATTGGGTAGGTTGTGTTGATTATAGAAAGAGTACATCAAGAGGAGCAGTATTTCTTGGAGATAGATTGGTCACTTGGACAAGTAAAAAGTAGAATTGCATCTCTCAGTCAACAACAGAAGTTGAGTATGTTGCAACAGCATTGAATTGTTCAACAATGATTTGGATCAAACAGATGATTAAAGACTTTGGTATTTAGATTTATTATCCTATTGTTATTCACTGTGACAACACTAGTACTATCAATATGTCAAAGAACCCTATGATGCATGCAAAGAAAAAACACATTGAGATCAAATACCATTTTCTAAGAGAAAATTTGTAGACAGAGAAGTAAATTTGGATTATGTGAGCACTAAAGAATAATTAGCATATATTTTTACAAAGCCATTTTCAAAAGATACTTTTGAGTATCTCAGGGAGAATTTGTGAGTAATTCCCTTTCCTGAGTCTGATTAGAAATTGCAGAAAGAACATCAGTCCTTGGTGACTGATGAATGGTTGACTACTCTACTTGGAGTAGTACCTGTGCTTAATGGTGTTTAACAACCTTTGTCATTGATGTCAAAGGGGGAGTATTACTAAGGGGGAGCATATACTCTAGGGGAGTATAGAAAGCAACATCAGTGAAGAGGAACTTTTGATGAGGATATTGAGAATATTTTAAAAATAAGGAAGACACTTTGAGTTGATGATATCATATGTTTCCATCAATGTCAAAGGAGGAGATTGTTGGAGATTTGCTTCTGTGCAAATAATTGATTGTATGTTTGTCATTGATGACAACATATAATATATAGCAATGTTCTATATGAAATTATTAGTACAGATTTTCTAGAGCTATGCATGTTCATTTTCATGGTGTATACATGTTCTAGATGCTATGTGTATTCATGCCAAGTTAGATATCAAGTTTTAATTGAGTTATGTTAATCAGTTATGATAGTTATAGAGATTGCAGACTATCTATGAAGAGCCGATGTAATCACATTATTTATTGAGTTGAGCCTATCTTTGGGATATGTGTGTTTGTATTCATGTTTAGTTATGAGTTAAAGATAATTATCTAAAGGTGCCAAACATGTTCTATCATAATCGTGAAGTTGGAGTTAATTTGGTGGAGCCGACTTTGTGAAGCGTTGCGTCTATTTAGTATGAGTTGCATGTTTCTAATCAAGTTGCGTGGATGATGTGGCTGAATAAAGAAGTATTGAAGGGAATCCTAGAGCCAAAGAAGATCACATCCTTTGGAGAAAATACTCATAGTAGTTCATTTGATGAACGCCAAGTGTGAATGAGAAGAATAAAGACTGAAAAAGTGCAGGACATAATGTATGTTGTTTTGGGAAAGTAGAGACATTTCATTCATCAAGAAAAGATCTATGTGAAGAAGAAGTGGAAGTATACAATACACTGGAACTTATCAAGATAGCAGGTCTACTCAAATAGTTCATCTATCATATATAATGTATATCTGTTCTACTAAAGGTTACATCCTTCATCATTTTAGCAGTGAGCTTTTGGACAGTGAGTTGTCACCCCTAACAGGGTTACTTGTAAAAGACTCCTAACAAGGTTTGACCTTTAACCAAGTCTTTGTACTTATGGCATTATAAAGAACAACTCCTAACAGTGTTGCAAGATCTCTTAACAGGGATAATTATACTCAAGTACAGTTCTTTATGGGTGCTAATTCCCACCGGGGTTTTTACCTATTTGGTTTCCCCATAACCAAAATTGTTGTGTTTTCTATTGTGTTATCTGAATGTGCATTTACTTTATGTTAATTGTATCTAATCAAAGAAAATAATTAAAGTAGTTGATAACTGATTCACCCTCCCCCCCTCTCAGTTAGCCTTTGGGACTATTCTAACAAAGTTGTCCCAAGGAACATAACTATGGAAAGCTTTCAAACCACGGTGAAGCACATAACTGCCAAAAAGAATGCAACCTTCATGGACCATGATGTGCCACTGCAGAAACCTTTGCATAATGATCCCTTGCACTTGCTCATCCAGGTTCACAGACATGCGATCCGTAGAGTCCTTGTTGATGGTGGAGCTAGATTAAACATTTTTACTTTGAAAGTAATCAAACACTTGGGCTATTCTAAATCCAATATTGATGTCACAAGGAGAATCAATATCAGGGCCTATGATGAAGAAGAAAGGTCTTCCAAAGGTATTATCATACCACCATTCCAAATAGGCCCAGTCATTAAGAACACCCCGTTCCAAATCCTAGACCTATATTTGGGATAGAACATGTTATTGGGATGACCATGGATTCACGAGATGCAAGGTATACCCTCCACATATCATCATTGCATAAAATTCCCATACTAGGGGGTAGAAATTATCATTGAAGGCGATCCAAACTCATTCCAATATTGTAACACCATCAAAAGAAGTACTGACAATAAAGTTCCTTCAAACCAAGAGGCAAGCATCACTTCCACCTCAAATTCTATTCCCAAGGATGTCACAAGAAGAGTGGGGAAGTTATCCATTACAGACAAAGGATGTGGTGAATATAGCTATGAGGAAGCTTTTACTATCACCAATATGCCTCAAAGCCCAAGGTCATACGCCATGCCACAACCACCGACCATGAATGAAACCATGGAACTTGTTCTATTTAGATCTGCACCCACCACCTTTATCAAGTAGGGAGACATTGCACAAGAGAACCCTTTTGATCTGGAAATAAACACATGGTTGTATCAAGACCCACAAGACACACTTCAAGCACACATACCTGTGTCAACATATAGAGTTGGCTTCATAATGTAGAATTTTTTTTGGGTATGATGGTACAACTGGCCTAAGCGAAAGACAACAAGGTCTAATGGAACTATCTTTACCACCAACCCAGAGAAATAAGAGAGGGTTAGGCTATGGGAAAAATAGAACTAGTCCTACCACTCAAGACATACCCATTGGTCAAGAACAAGTAGTAGAGTTACACCAGGGGAAAAACTAGGAACATGATTTTATCAACAATATACTCCAACAATTATTTCCATCTGAAGTAGGAACATATCACTCCTGAATAAACCTTAACCAATCTATCCAAGATAACAAGGGAAGTGAGACATCTGATGAGCATTCTAGCGCAATTGATTCCCATGAGTATGAGTGGAGCTCCCTCTATAATTCTGAACCAGCCATCCAAGACTATTCCCCTTGGTTAGTCAGCACTATACACCTTGAGGATATGTTTGACCAATTAACCATAGAGGACAAGCCATGCATTGATAAGCATATCAATAAAAATTCCCTAGGTGGTGCATCCACATCACATTCCTAGTTTTTTGGAACCATCATTGTTGTCCCATTTAACCAAACAAAGTCATCCCACCATGAGGACCTTTGTCTAGTACAACCAGAACTGATAGAATGGGATCAACAAGGACAACCTGATATAGATCTCTTTGAAAATGATGAGGCTATCACTGACTTCATGGGACTCAGAGAAGGAATGCCATCAGGGGACCACAAGGAAAGTTTCTCTATTGACCTAGATAGATCAACATATTTTGGGGAGGAAGCTCCTCTTTCCAATAAAAAAAGAAAAAAGAAAAGAAAAAAAAGAACAGTCAGTCAGTGAAAACCGCAAGGCACTTTCTGACACAAAAAAATGAAAAAAAGATAATAAAAGATGTATCTTATAGTGAAGTCAACATTTCTAGCTAAGGAAATGGAAGAATTCAACCAAGGTGATGAAAAGAACCAAAAGAATATCTACTTGGAAAAATCACTCACTCTAGAGGAATGAGAGCAATTCATTTGTTTCTTCAAAGAAAGGAAAATCAACTTTGCATGGTCCTACTCACACATGTCAGGCCTAGATTTGGTGCTTGTTTTGCATCACTTACCATTGTTACCAAATGCTAAAATTGTCAAGAAAAAGTTGTGAAAGATGCATCCACATGTTGCATTACTTTTCAAAGAAGAGTTGAAGAAACTCCTAGATGCTGGATTCATACGACCAATCCCATATGTAGATTGTATATCTAATCTGGTGCCAGTAACCAAGCATAGTTGTCAAATCCACATTTGCATATATTTTAGAGATCCAAAAAAAATTTGTCTGAAGGATGACTTTCCTTTATCGAATATCAACATGATAGTAGATCTCACAGTAGGACATCATATGTTATCACTCATGGATGGCTTCTTAGGATATAACCAAATAAGGATTACACTCGAGGACCAACACAAAATTGCATTTACATGCCTGGGGCACTTACTGTTGGAATGTCATGCCATTTGGCCTTAAAAATGTGGGATTAACATATCAAAGGGATATGACAACGATCTTTCATGATCTCATTCACAAAATGATGGAAGACTATGTCAACAACATACTTTCTAAGTTAATGCTCAGAAAAGATCATCTACAAGTGTTGGGACCCATATTTGATATAACGCAAGAATAAAAAGTCTAGCTAAATCCAAAAAAATGTGCATTCGGGGTCACCATGGGAAAGATTTTGGGATTCATTGTGTCACATCGAGGCATTGAAGTAGACCCAAAAAAATTCAAGGCCATCCTTGAGATTCCACCACCGACCAATCTAAGGAAACTAAGGGGTTTACGGGGCAGGATTCAATCCATAAGATGTTTTATAGCCCAGTTAGAAAACAAGTTTCATCCCTTCCAGCATCTATTACAAAAAGATGTGGCATTCATATGGATAGAAAAATACAAGAAAGCATTCCAAATATTCAAGGATTATCTACTAAAGTCTCCCATATTGGTGCCACCTGTTCAAGGTAGGCCATTACTTTTGTACATCTTGGCAACTGAGTCAGCATTAGGAGTTCTCTTAGCACAACATGATGACCAAGGAAAGGATATATCCTTCTACTATCTCATGAGAACCTTGGTGGGTTATGAGCTCAACCATTCACCAATTGAAAAATCATGCCTCATAGTAGTCTTTGCTTCCCAAAAGCTGAGACATTACATGTTGAGCCATCAAACCAAGCTAATAGCACACATTGATCCCTTGAAGTATTTACTGAGAAAAGAAGCACTGACATGATGTCTAGCTAAATGGTTGATGATCCTAAGCAAATTTGATCTAGAATACATGCACAAAAAATGCGTCAAAGGGAAAGTAAGTGTGGACCAACTAGTAGAGGCACCCATATAGGATCATCAGCATATATTATTCATCTTTCTAGATGAATCTATTCTTACAGTGCAACTAACAGTAGATATTTTGCAACTATACTTTGATGGATCATGCATGAACCATGGAGTAGGATCAGGGATAGTTCTCATTACCCCAAATAATGATGCAATCCCTAAATATTTTTGACTCAACTTCCCTTGCACAAATAATATAGTTGAGTATGAAGCTCTAGTAATTAGAGTGAAGATAGCTATACAATGGAGAATCAAGAACCTCAAAGTCTATGGTGATTCACAGTTACTCATCATCAAAGTAAACAATGACTATATGAAAAAAGATGAGAAGCTAATCCCATATAGAGAGTAGATGGACAGGTTGCACACTTCATTCCATTTCATCATATTAGAGAAAGTACCAAGATTTCAAAACAAAGTAGTAGATGTGATGCTACAATAGTATCCTTGATCGACATGCTAGGAAATGAGACCGGATTCTAGTTTATGGTAGAGAAAATCATGATACTGGCACACCAAGAAACAATCAAAGAAGCAACATGCATTATTGTTGCTCCTAAAACCCTATGGTACCATGATGTGTACAATTACCTCCAAAGTAGTGTCCTATGTCCCGACTAGTCTAGGAACCAAACAAATTCCCTCATACACCAAGCCTCTAGGTATACCCTTCTCACTAGTACTCTATATAGAAGAAGTCTAGATGGAATGCTATTACAATGTCTCACTTCCACAAAATCCCAGAGAGATTTGCACAAGGTACATGAATGAATTTGTGGAACCCATGCAGGTGGAAATAGCTTAGAAAATAAGATCACCTGAATGGGATACTACTGGCTCATAGTAGAGATAGATGCCAAAAAGTATCTGAAAAGGTGTAGAAAATGTTACATTCATGGAGACCTCATCCATGCACCAGCCCAAGAACTCAATCCCATCACTTCAACATGGTTGTTTTCCAAATGGAAATTTGACCTAGTAGGTAAAATTACACCAACCTCATCTAATGGAAATAAGTAAATAATTACAAGTAACAGAGTACTTCACTAAATGGGTGGAAGCCATTCCTCTCACCTACATTATTGGTAAGCATATCTCCATGTTCATACTCAACAACATCATCTGTCAGTATGGAATTCCTCAAACCATACTAAAAGATAACGGTACACCTTTCCAAAATAAAGATGTTGAAGATATTTGTGAGAAGTTCCACATCAAACAAGGTTTCTCTTCCTTCTACTATCCCTAAGGGAATGGTTAGGAAGAATCCAAAAACCAAACCATACTGAAGATCTTAAAGAAAATAGTCAATGAATCAAGGCGAGACTGGCATTTACAGCTTAGTCCAACACTATGGGCATACATAACTAGTGTGAGAACACCCACAAGAACCACTCCTTTCTCACTAGTATATGGATCAGAGGTGTTCCTAACCCTCGAAGTAGAAATACCATCCATGAGAATCTCATTAAAGAACCTCATTTCAGATGAAGACTACACAGTAGCAAGGCTC
This sequence comes from Thuja plicata, assembly GCA_018584345.1. Taxonomy (NCBI): domain Eukaryota; kingdom Viridiplantae; phylum Streptophyta; class Pinopsida; order Cupressales; family Cupressaceae; genus Thuja; species Thuja plicata. The sequence continues at coordinate 3,408,020 of MU227685.1, forward strand.
AGTGAACTAGAACTGTTAGATGAAAGGAGACAAAATGCACTCAACCACTTACAAGGCTATCATAATCACCTTAGAAGGAACTATCACAAGAAGGTGAGGCCATGAACCTTTGAGGTAGGAGACCTTGTACTTATGGAGAATCAAAAGAACCAAGAAGAGAGGGTGAAACTAGGAAAATTCGAGCCTAAATGGTTAGGAACTTATGTCATTGTCACATCTTGCAACAGTGGGGCATACCAACTAGAAACACCAGAAGGAGACCAGATCCCAGGTTATATCAACAATATGCACCTCAAGAGGTTCTATGCTTGAGGAATCAAGGTTAAGGCATTTATCTACACTTCTAGAAAATACAAAAAAAAATCAAAAAATATAAAGGGTTACCTTGGTGAAAACCTCACAAACAAGCACCTTGGTGACAATAAAAAAATCAAAAACAAAGAAAAAAAAGTAAAGAGAAACATAATCACTCTCTCAGTGAAAACTTGGAAAACAGGCAGTATTGAGCAGGTACCTTGGTGAAATCCTGGCAAACAGGTGCCAAGTGTTCAAATCCAGCTTCACCATCAATGACAACGATCAAAGCTTGAGCACCTTGCATGCAAGACTGGCTATCCAAGCTATTTTTAGAAGCACAATCCCCTTTGTGTATCAACACTTATCCATGGTTTTTACTGGTCCACCAGACTAGGGGGAAATTCTAAAAGTCCTAGAAAGATTCCAAAAAATGTAAAAACTCATCAAAAATCCTAAAAAAAAGAGAAAAAGTCCTAAAAAAAATTAATCTTCATAAAAACAATCAAAAAATTGAAAAATCTCAAAGAAATAAAACCAGCTCAGTTATCAACACAGAAAAGGGGCGATCAAGCCAATCAATCAATGTAAAAATAATGAGCTTTGTGAATCAGCACTAGGCCCATATGACATAGCTTTATCATCTATCCAATCTATCAGCAAGAAAACTAGCAATCAAGCCAATCAATCAATGTCAAAACCATGATATTTTTTAATTAGTATTGGGCCCTTATGACACAACTTTATCAACTATCCGAATGATCAAATTCAATGCATCAATCAATGAATCAATTAATCAACAAATCAACTGTCTTACATAGTGACGGATACACTAAAAAATAGATAGATCAGTCTTATATGAGTCATCTATTCCTAAAACCAGACACAATCAAGCATCAGAGAATCAGGCCAATCAAGAGAATCAATTTGAATCAAGGAACAATAAACTGTTGACTAGGTCAGTCGTCAGTCAGATGTCAATCTATATTTCGTGGTTATGTTCTTACACTACTCCAGGATGCCACCAAGTGATGAGAGTAGCTATGATGGATCATGACCTTATTTTCTTTGATTTTTGTTTGTGGAATGTTTCAGTTTGATTCTGGAGCAATGATGATTTAGGATAAATTTGGTAGGCATTGTCACTTATCTGGTAGCTACGCAATTCCATGATCTGAGCTTAACCCTGGGAAAGAATTGGACAAACCTTTTTTGTTATTTATTTGTTCCTACCAATAGAATCATAGTGGCATCTAGATGGTCTATATATGGGTGCATTGGATTTATATCTTGGTTTTTTCTTTCTTTTGAAAATCAAGATTTCATAGTGGTATCCAAATAATTTATATCTAGGTGCATTGGATTTCTATCTTGGTTTTTCTTTTTCTTTTTCAGATTGTTCAGAGAGCATAGCGGTATCTAGATGGTCAATATCTGGGTGCATTTGGTTCTCTTTCTTTTCAAAATTATAGATCATAGTGATATCCAGATGGTCAATATCTAGGTGCATTCGGATCTCTTTCTTTTCAAATCAGGTAACATAGCGGTATCCAAATGGTCAATATATAGGTGCATTTGGTTCTCTTTCTATTCAATCTCTCTACTCCTTATGGTTATCAAGAGATCGTAGTGGTATCCAGATGAGAAATATATGGGTGCATTGGATGCTCTTTGATTTTCATAATAAGGTGCAATGATGACAAAAAATGGAAACGTGATAGCGACTTGGGTCACCTATCCTATCTATCACTCCAAATTCTATCAATCAATTCCACAGACAATTTGAAATAACTTTCATCTAACTAACACATGCATTGCTCAGATATTTTTTGCATGGTAGATTGCATTCATTCATTTATTTGCATAAGAAAACAAAGGAAAACAAACCATGAGCATACATAGTAATCATAAACATCTGAATCCATAAACATCATCATATAAACATGCATATCATAAAGCACCATCCTGCATACAAATATCAGTATCATAGGAAAGTAACTCATACATCTAAGAGTCTACATATATAGAAACACATGCATACATCTCATCAAAATGCATAATCATGTAGAACCATACATAGAGCAAGTAAAAAATTGCACATCATATAGAATCATAAGTTGCATCTCATATAGATCTCAAAATATTTGAGTACAATGAATGGTCGCAAGTCTGACCAAAAAGAAGGTGATGAACATGTATGTCAATAAATATCAGTATATTAGAGATACAATCATTGGTACAGAATTAGAGTATATCAATCAAACATTAATAAAAAAATGGTACAACATGATACAAACTGTACACTAACTAGGTCAACATGAGCTACCCCCACCCTTGCCGCCAGGTGGATGAGGGGGTGGCATATCAGGTGCACACCTCTATTTTGGACCAAGAGATCCAATACTAGTGCTCTAGGATCTTTGGGCCCTACTAGACCTCTATGATGTTGTATAACTCGGTACTCATTGTGCACAAGGAACAATCATCTCATAATGTTGGCACCAGTACTCAATCTCCCTTCCGGCCTCACAGCCTGATCTCCAAAGCCGATCATGGGAATCCCTCAATGATAGTTCCTATACACTATTTAAATAGGCCCTCACATCTTCTTGAGCTTGTCTCTCCCTAGCCTCATCTACTGTAGCCCTAGCCTTTTCTGCTATAACCCTACTCTCCAAGGAAGTAGCTCGTTCCTCAAATGTAGTTAACCTAGCCTGCAGATCATATATCTATTGTGTCAATCTCTCCATCTTTGATGGATCCTCATCCATCCCACCCATAGAAACATCCATCTCCCCCTCCTCATCCCTATCCCCCTACCCCTCCTCACTACTCTCACTACTGCTCGTACTGCTACCAGTACTGCTACTCCTAGTATATGAACTCATACCTACCTACTCAATATCCACATCCTCAATCTCAATGTCCTCGGCAACTATCCTCTCCTCATCCCTCTCTAGAAAATTAGCACCTATGAGAGGAGGCACTCTCCCAACCAACTTAGGTGGTTCCTCCTCTAATTCCTCCTCCTCCTCCAGCACAACACCCAACCCAACCCGCCTGCCAATGTTGTGACCAACCCTAGTCCTCACCCTCCCACAGTATCACCAGGCCCAAGATCATCTCCATCATCTCCAATTTCTCTCCCACCACCTCATCCACCACCTTGGCCACCATCTCTCCCCTGTCCACCATCCTGAACACAATCTCTCTCACACCCTCCATCTTGGCCACAATTTTATCCTCCATCTAGGCCACCATCCCATCCTCCATCTCTCCCTCCTCTCCATCTTTTCTAATGCCTCCTCGTGATAGTACCAATTATAGGATGAGACACAACGGTCAAAGAAATAGGTCAAGACTCCTGCCACCATGCATCATATTGTGGGGCAGTGCCTACAAAGAAAACAAGTTCAAAACATCAGTATCACATGGATGATAAGCATAAGAGACTAATCAAAGATATATATTTCTAAGAGAACATGACAAGAGAGATCACAAAAATCATGACATAATCAAAACATATACCTGCGTCCATAATGGTTGATCGCCATGTCCATGCCACAGGAAGAAAACCCATGAACTCTGTCCTAGTAGCATCTAGAGAGATGATGACACCCCATAGAGTTATATCCCTCGATCAATGAACAAAGTATGCATAAGAATCAGACACATCATGTCTCTCACCAAACTGATGCAACACCCTAAGGGTGTTGTAGAAATCAATCATATGAACATGGCGGCTAATACAACCAATAAAAAATCTCATCTGACGATAGAAGGGAAGGTGTGCATCCTCCCCATCCCACATAGTACAATCCCTATAAGGTCTCCAGATAAAGTATGACATCATATCCAACTACTACTGCCAGTACATTATATGTCCCATATGGGAATACATAATAGCTCCATCATACATGAATATATATGGTCTCCCCAGAGGAAGATCATGGGTGCCTACAAGCCTATAGATTGTAATATGCTCCCATGCTGAGATCAGAAAGAGAGCTGACCTACATCCCAGAGACTTATCACCAAGGTAAGCCGCATAAACATATGAAAGTACATATGGGTGAGCATAAAGGGACCCTAGGCATGTATGGTATGGTCTCTAACCATACCCTGTAAGACAACACTAAAACCAATAGAGAATCCATGTTGGTGATGATAAGGACACAAGATCCCACAAATCAGACTACCTAACAAAGTAGACAGCCTATCTAAACCCATGCCAAACTTGGACCATGGGATATCATAAGGATCAGACATTCCAAGCTAATCTTGGGGCAGACCAAATATCTCAAACAAAGTAGTGATACCAGGGCCTCGGGCATACTCAACAAGAGTGCCTTGAATGGGAATCTGAAGGATACGATAAACATCCTCTAATGTGATAGTACACTCTCCAGTAGGCAACCAAAATGTGAAAGTATTAGAGTGTCATCTCTCTAGGAGAGCAGAGATCAAACCCCTATTGGTCGTGATCTCAAGCATATAAAAAATCCAGTATAAACCAACATGTCTCAAAACATCTCTCTCATCCTTAGAGAGATGGAAGCGATATACTAACCCGACAGGTCTGGACTCCTGGCAACACAAAATAGTCCCAATGTATTGCAAAACAAAAGAAGATCCAATCATCAGTATCAGGACAAAAACACAAGTATCAAAAAATTACAAATGCATACTACAAATAACAAATAGAGTGAATGCGGAAATTCTAAACCAATTGCAACTCTTTTATACTGATTGCGGCATTCAACCGACAATTGTGGCACTTTTTATGCAATTGCAGTAATAAACCCAATAAATGCAGCACCTTTAACGATTGCAAAATACAATCGATAATTGTGGCATTTAAACCACAATTGCAGCAAATTCAAGGCCTATTGTGGCAACTTGGGAAATCTTTCAAAAAAGAAACAATTTTGAAAATCAATAAATACATGCATTAATGACACAAGGACTAGGTTACTCACCGGACATCATGTGCTAGCTAGCTAACAAAAGGTTCAGACTCGATCAGAAATATGTACGACTCTAGGAAGGCCCGCCATAGCTCGCAAAAAACAAATAAAGCAAAGAAAACTAGGAACAAAATCACCTGATGAACAAGAGCTCCAAGAGTGCAAAGTGATAAATGAATGGCTCTCCTAGCTATTTATAAGGGTACCCAAAAACCCCTAATTCCTGCAGGACCTCAATTTTATCTTCCCAGCCTCCAAAAACTTAAACAGTCGATATCATGAGCATATTGAAGTATTATCACAAGCAGTAAGAAACCCAAGTAATCATTTTGTAGTATCATCTATTTTCCTCTAAATTCATTCCCCAAATCATCTAATCAAATCCCCAAAATTGATTAAATAATTAATTTTATTTAATTAATTAACCTTAATTGATTAATCTCCTTTAATTAATTAAATTCAATTTCCTAAAGTTTAAATTTAAATATTTAAACTTATTAATTAATTCTTTTAATTTAATTAATTTAATTTCATTCAATAATTCAATTCTAAACCAAAAAGAATTCAATTATCTCACATGTTGAATACTTTAATTATAAAAATGAATTAAATATTCAATTAAATCCTTTCTTTAGTTCAAACAAGATAACTCTTAATCAGATCTCTGATTACATGGGTTACTCCACCCACCTCTTCAGTTCAAAAAGGTAACTCCAAATTACCTCTTTAGTTCAAAAGGTAACTCATAATCATTTTTTAGTTTGATTTCTGGATTTTGATTGTGTAATTTTTACACACAATCAAAATCAAAACCAAAATCCAGAAATCAAACTGAAAAATTCTTATGGATTGTGGAAATCTGATCGATTTAACTCATAATCACTTGTTCAGTTAACTAAACTCTATCTCCTCTCTCCCAGTTGAGGAGGTGGAGTTTATTGATGGCTTCTCTAGTTCCCTTTGATCTCAACTGTTCATCCTCCTATCTCTGGGATTGATCTCAACCATTCATATCATTTTCATATTCTATATAATCAACCATTCATAACCATTTTAAGGATCCAAGATTTCAAGCTCATGTGCGCCATTACTCTATTAGATTGGTTCAAGCATCAAGCCTACTTGCAATCACATATTTGATATCATATTATTGATGCTCCAAGCCATAGACATTTCCCACACCAATACTGAGCACCACACAAATAGTGTTTCAGAATAAGTAGAGAGAGACAATAGAAGATTCAAGCTTTGTTGGTTTGCATTCATTTTTATTCCTCCTTTATTGTTTGTAGTTTCATTCTTAGTAGTTATTTGATTGATTTCCCCCATTGCAAATTCGTGCTACTAACCCCCCTCGTTAACCCGAGATTGTGAAGATAGGATTCTGAGCCTACAACACATATGTATTTATGTATGATGGTGCTATTGTTTAGTCCCATATGGGGTATTTGATGTACTGGAGGTAGCAGCTAGACATGATGTCATACAAAATCTGGAGACCTTACAGGGACTATCCTGTGTGGGATGGAGAGGAGACACATTTTCCATTCTGTCGACAAAGGAGATTTCTGATAGGTCGCATTAGTGTTCATATTCACATGATTGATTTTCACAACACCGACAGGGTGTTGCACCAGTTTGGCGATAGATGAGATGTTTTTTATTCTTATGCTTACTTTGCTCACCGATTGAGGGATATCACTCTATGGGGTGTTGTCATTTCACTTGACACTGCTAGGACCGAGTTCATGGGTCTACTTCATGTTGCTTGGACATGGTGATCAACCATTGTTGATGCAGGTATATGTCTTGCCTTGCCCTGGTTGATGTTATCTCATATGTTATGCTCTCTTTGAAATAGATATATTCTGATTAGTCACTTATGCTTATCATACATATGGTACTGATGTTGAACTTGTCCTCTTTTGTAGGTACTACCCCTAAGTTTAATGCATGGTGGAAGTAGTCTCAACCTATTTCCTTGACTGATGTGTCTCATCTTGTTGTTGGTACCATCAAGAGGAGGCATTGGAAAAGATAGAGAGGAGGTGGGGACAGAGGGAGGGGTGGAGGATAGGATGATGGAAGGGATAATGGATGTGAGGGTGGTAGGGATGGGGTAGGGATGGTGGACATGGTGATGGGATAGATGGTATATGGGGGAGAGATGGTGGTCAGGGTGGTAGGAGAGATGGTGGTCAGGATGGTAGGCGGGGAGATGGAGATGGAGATGACCCTGGGCCTGGTGGTGATGGTTGTAGAGTTAAGACTAGGGTTGGGCATGGGATTGGGAGGCAAGATGGATTGAGTAATATTCTTGAGGAGGAGGAGGGGTTAGAGGAGGGTGCAAGTCAGCTTGTTAGGAGAGTGCATAGTGTATAGGTGATGTTTTGGAGGAGAGGATGGAGGAGAGAGTGGTTGTTGAGATGCAGATTGACTGGTAGTAGCATCACTGGTAGCAGTACTAGTGGGAGTGAGAGCAGTGAGGACTCTTGGGTTGTGTGGGGCACATGGGAGGAGGGATTGGAAGATAGAGTTCAGGAGGGAGACATGGATGTATCCATGGGTGGGATAGACAATGAGCCATCAGAGATGGAGAGACTAACACAATAGATATTTGATCTTCAGGCTAGGCTGACTACTTCCAAGGCATGAGCTACTTCCTTAGAGAGTAGGGTCATTGTTTCTAAGAGATGAGTTACAGTAGCATAGGCCAGAGTGATAGCTGGAAAGGAGAGAGAGCAACAATCTCGTAAAGAGGTCAAATCCTTTATTGATCATGTACATGATGTGTCCCACTGGGAGGTGTTAGATCAGTTCTAGAGATCAGGGTGTGAGGCCTAGAGAGATATTGACTACTAGCTACGCCATTATGAGGGTGTTGTTCCTCCAGCTCAGTGGGTACCCAATTACACTACTTCTCAGAGATCCAGCAAAGCACAGAGGTCTCAAAGTAGTGGTGTTGGAGCTCCTAGTTTGAAGCAGAGTTTTGCACCTGATATGCCAGCCCCCCCCCCACATCCACCTAGCAGCAAGGGCGGGGATAGCTCATGTTGATCATTGTTCACTGTTCATTTTGTATCTTGGTGTACCATTTTTATAGTGATGTTCCACTGATATATTATGATGATGTAGAAATGATTGTATCTTTGATATATTGATATTTATTAACATTTATGTTGATCACCTTTTTTTTTTAGACTTGCAACCTTTCATTGTACTCAAATATTTTGAGATCTATAAGAGATGCACCTTATGATTCTATATGATGTGCAGTTTTTTACTTGATATATGTATGGTTCTACATGATGATGCATTATGATGAAATGTATGCAATGTGATTCTATATATGCAGAATATTAGATGTATGATTTACTTTCCTATGATACTGACATATGTATGTAGGATGGTGCTTTATGAAATGCATTTTATATGATGATGTTTATGGATGCATTTGATTATGATTACTATGTATGCACATGTTTTCTTTTCCTTTTCTTTCTTATGCACATAAATGAATGAATGCAATCTACTATGCAAAAAATATCTGAGTAATGTATGTGTTAGTTAGAAGAAAGTTAGTGGGAAATTTATCTCTGGAATCGATTGATAGATTTTGACTGATAGAATAGGATGGGTGACCCAAGTCGCTACCGAGTTGTCCAATTTTGTTCATCATTGCACCTTATTATGAAAATGGAAGAGAATCCAACGCACCTAGATATTTCCTGTCTAGATACTGCTATGATCTCTTGATAACTAGAAGGAGTAGAGAGATTGAATAGAAAGAGAACTAAATGCACCCAGATATTGACCATCTGGATACCACTATGTTCTCTAATTTTGAAAAGAAAGAGATCCAAATGCACCCAGATATTGATCATCTATATACCGCTATGACCTCTAATTTTGAAAAGAAAGAGAATCAACTGCACCTAGATATTGACCATATGGATACCGCTATGTTCTCTAAACAATCTGAAATAATATAAAAACCAAGATAGAAATCCAATGCACCTAGATACAGACCATTTGGATACTGCTATGATTCTATTGGTAGGAAAGAAAGAAAAAACCAAGATAGAAATCCAATGCACCTATATACACACCATCTGGATACCGCTATGATCTCTTGATTTTGAAAAGAAAGATAAAACCAAGATAGAAATATAATGCACCTAGATATAGACCATCTGGATACCACTATACTTATATTGGTAGGAACAAGCAGATAATAGAAAAGTATTGTCCAATTATTTCCTAGGGTTAAGCTCAGATTGTGGAACTACGGGACTGCCAGATAAGTGACAACTCTTACCGTATTTATCCTAAATCATCATTTCCCCATAATCGAAATGAAACATTCCACAAATAGAAATCAAATAAAATAAGATCATGATCCATCATAGCTACTCTCATCACTTGGTGGTATCTTGGAGTAGCATAAGAACATAACCGTGAAAGATAGACTGACATTCGACTGACATGAATAACCTAGTCAACAGTTTATTGTTCCTTGATTTGCTTGATTCTCTGATGCTTGATTGTGTCTAGTTTCAGGAATGGATGACTCATATAAGACTGATATGTTTGGTTTTGAGTGTATCTTTCATTATGTAAGACAATTGATTTGTTTGACTTGAATATTGACTGATTGATTGATTGGTTTGGTTTGATTCACTTGGATAGCTGATTTGAATACAGATTGGATAACTGATAAAGATGATTCATATGAGTCCAATGTTTACTTGTGAAACTCATGATTTTTACATTTGATTGATTGGCTTGAATTTGATCACCATTCTCTTGTTGATAAATTGGATAACTGATAAAGATGATTCATATGATTCCATTTCTTATTTGCAAATCTCATGATTTTGATATTGATTGATTGGCTTGATTGCCTTTTCGCTTTGTTGATAACCGAAGTGGTTTTATTGCTTTGAGATTTTGTAATTTTGTAATTTTTTTTATGAAGATTGATTTTTTCAGGACTTTTTTCACTTTTTAGGATTCTATGATGACTTTTAGAATTCCCCCTAGTTCGGTGGTCCAGTAAAAACCATGGAAAAGTGTTTATGCTCAAAGGAGATTGTGCTTCTGAAAATACATTGGGTAGCCAGTCTTGTGTGCGGGGAGCTCAAGCTTTGATCTTTGGAGTTCATTGATGGTGAAGAGGGATTTGAACACTTGGCACTTGTTTGCTAGGTTTTAACTGAGAGAGTGATTCTATTTCTCTTTACTTTTCTCGTTGTTTTAAATTTTTTTTGTCGCCAAGGTTCATGTTTGCTAGGTCTTCACCAAGGTAGCCTTTTTGTATTTTTTGATTTTGTTTATATTTTGTGGAAATGTAGATAAGTGCCTTAACCTTGAGACCTCAAGCATAGAACCTCTTGAGGTGCATGTTGTTGATGTAACCTAGGAGCTGATCTTCTTCTAGTGTTTCCAACTGGTATGCCCCACTATTTCAAGATGTGAAAATGACATAAGGTCCTAGCGAGTTAAGCTTGAACTTTCGTAGTTTTACTCTTTCTGCTTGGTTCTTTTGATTCTCCATAAGTATGAGGTATCCTACCTCAAAGGTTTGTGGTCTTACCTTTTTGTGATAGTTCATTTTAAGGTGATTCTGATAGCCTTTTAAGTTGTTGAGTGCATTATGTCTTCTCTCATCCAACAATTCTAGTTCATTGAGTCTTGCTACTCAATAGTCTTCATCTAAAATGATATTTTTCAATGAGATTCTTAGGGATGGGATTTCAAATTTGAGGGATAGGACCGCCTCTAATCTATATACTAGGGAGAAAGGAGTGGCTCCTATAGGGTTTCTCACACTAGTTTTGTATGCCCATAGTGCGGCACTGAGTTTTAAATGCTAGTCTCACCCTGGTTCATTGACTATTTTCCTTAAGATATTGAGTATGGTTTTGTTTGTGTCTTCTGCTTGACCATTCCCTTGGGGATAGTAGAATGAAGAGAAATATTGTTTGAAATGGAACTGTTCGCAAAGGTCTTCAACATCTTGATTTTGAAAAGGTGTACCATGATTTGTGAGTATGGTTTGAGGAAACCCTTACCGACAGATGATGTTGTTTAGTATGAACATAGAGATCTGCTTACCAGTAATGTAGGTGAGAGGAATGGATTCCATCCATTTAGTAAAGTACTTCATTGCTATAATTATCTACTTGTGTCGATTTAAATAGGTTGGTGTAATCTTACCCACTAGGTGAAATCCCCACTTAGAAAATGGCCATGGTGAAGTGATGGGATTGAGTTCTTGGGTTGGTGCATGGATGTGATCTCCATGAATTTGACATTTTCTACACCTTTGCACATACATAATGGCATTTGTCCCTACTCTGGGCCAGTAGTATCCCATTCAGATGATTTTCTTTGCTAAGTTATTACCACCTGCATGGGCTCCACAAATTCCTTCATGTACCTTGTACAAGGCCCTCTAGGATTCCATGGAAGTGAGACATCGTAAAAGTGTTCCATCTAGACTTATTATGTATAGATTACTAACAAGAAGGGTGTACCTAGAGGCTTGGTGGATGAGGGACTTATTTTGGTTCCTAGACAAGTTGGGTCGAAGGACACTATTTTAGGGGTAGTTTTACACGTCATGGTACCACGGGGATTCAGGACCAACAAGGATGCATGCTGACTCTATGATAGGAGCTTGATGTGCTGGTATCATGAGTTTCTCTATGAGAAACTGGAACCTGGTCTCCTTGCCTAGCATGTCCATGAAGGATGCTATGGTATCCATTGCATGTGCTACTTTGTTTTGAACTCTTGGTACTTGCTCAAATGCAATGAAATAGAATGAAGCTCATAGCCTATCCATCTTCTCTCTATATGGGATCAACTTCTCATATTTTTTCATATAGTCATTGTTTACTTGGATGATGACCAATTATGAATCACCATAAAATTTTAGGTTCTTGATCCTTATATAGTTGTCTTCACTCCGATGATTAGAGCTTTATACTCAGCTATGTTGTTTGTCCATGGAAAGTTGAGTCAAAAATATTTAGGGATCCCATCATTATTTGGATTAATGAGTGCTATATGTTCTCATACACCATGGTTTGTGCATGATTCATCAAAGTATAGTTTCCAAAGCTCTACTGCTGGTAAAGTTGGACACTATAGGCTAATGATCCTATATGGTTGCCTCTTATAGTTGGTCCACAATTAATTTCCCTTTGATAGCTTTTCTATCCATGTACTCTAGATCAAATTTTCTTAAGCTCATCACCCATTTAGCGATTTGCATGGTGAGTTCTTCTTTGCTGAGTAAATACTTTAGGGAATCAATGTGTACTATCAGCTTGGTTTGATGGATCAACATGTAATGTCTCAGCTTCAGGGAAGCAAAGACTACTGTGAGGCATGATTTTTCAATTGGTGAGTAATTGAGCTCATAGCCTACCAAATTTCTACTAAGGTAGTAGACAGATCTTTCCTTTCCATGGTCATCATTTTGTGCCAAGAACACTCCTAGTGCTGACTCAGTTGCCAAGATGTACAAAAGTAGTGGCCTATCTTGAACAGGTGGCAACAATATGGGAGACTTCAATAGATAATATTTGAATTTTTGGAATGCTTGCTCACATTGTTCTGTCAATATGAATGTCACATCCTTGTGTAGTAGATATTGGAATAGATGGCACTTGTTTCCTAATTGGGTGATGAAATGCCTTATGGATTGAAGTCTACCTTGTAAACCTCTCAGTTGCCTTAGATTGGTTGGTGGTGGTATGTCAAGGATAGCCTTGACTTTTTATGGGTCTACCTAAATGCCTCAATGTGACACAATAAATCCCAAAAACTTTCTTGTGGAAACCCTGAATGCACACTTTTTGGATTTAGTCATACTTTGTATTCTTACATTCAATCAAATATGGGTCCCAACACTTGTAGGTTATCTTTTTTGATCATTGACTTGGCAAGTATGTCATCGACATAGTCTTCCATCATTTTGTGAATGAGATCATGGAAGATCATGGTCATAGCCCTTTGATATGTTGCTCCTACATTTTTAAGGCCAAATGGCATTACATTCTAGCAATATGTGCCCCAGGCACATATAAACATAGTCTTGTGTTGGTATTTTGCTGCAATCCTTATTTTTTATATCCTGAGAAGTCATCCATAAGTGATAGCATCTGGTGGCCTACTGTGAGATCTATTATCATGTTGATATTTGGTAAAGGAAAGTTTTCCTTGGGACAAGATTTGTTTAGATCTCTAAAATCTATGCAAATGCAGATCTGACCACTATGCTTGGTTACTAGCACCAAATTATATATCTAGTCTGTGTATGGGATTGGTCGTATGAATCTAGCATCTAGGAGTTTCTTCAACTCTTCTTTGACAAGAAATGCAACATGTGGATGCATCTTTCTCAACTTTTGCTTGACAGGTTTAACATTTGGTAACAATGGTAAGTGATGCAACACAAGCTCTAGATCTAGGCTTGGCATGTTGGAGTAGGACTATGCAAAGTTGACTTTCCTTTCTTTGAAGAAGCTAATGAATTGCTCTTGTTCCTTTGAAGTAAGTGATTTTTCCAAGTAGATATTCTTTGGGTTATTTTCATCACCTAGGTTGACTTCTTTTGTCTCCTTAACTAGTGATGCTAACTTTTCCTCTGTCAAGGGGAGGAGGTCCTACTTTCCATCCTCTAGCACCTTAGTAAGGTTTTCACTAGAAGATACGTCTTTTATTATCTTTTTGTCATTTTTTGTGTTAGAAAGTGCCTTGCAATTTTCACTTACTGATGGTTCTTTTTTTCTTTTTCTTTTTTGACTGGAAAGAGGAGCTTCCTCCTGAAAAATAGGTTGATCTATCAAGGTCAATAGATAAATCTGCTTTGTGGTCCCCTGATGGAATGCCTTCTCTAAGTCCCATGAAGTCTGTGATAGCCTCATCATTTTCAAAGAGATATATATCATGTTCTCCTTGTTGATCCCATTCTATCAATTCAACATGCACTAGACAAAGGTCCTCATGGGGGGATGACTTTGTTTGGGTAAATGGGGCTACGATGATAGTTCCAACAAACTAGGAATGTGATGTGGATGAACTACCTAAGGAATTGTTATCGATATGCTTATTGATACATGGCTGGTCCTCTATGGTCATTTTGTCAAACATATCCTCAAGGTGTATAGTGCTGACTGATTGAGGGGAATAGTCTAGGCTGGCTGGTTTGGAATTATGGAGGGATATCCATTCGTACTCATGGGAATCAGTTGCACTAGAATGCTCATCGGATGTCTCACTTTCCTCATTATCTTGTATATCTTGGTTAAGTTTTAATCAGGAATAAGAGGTTCCCACTTCATATAGAAATAGCTATTGGAGTATATTGGTAATTAAGGCATGTTCCAATTTTTTCCCTTGGTGTAATTTTTCCACTTGTTCTTGATCAATGGGTATGTCTTGGGTGGTAGAATTGGTTCTATTTTTCCCATAGCCTAACCCTCTCTTATTTCTCTAGGTTGGCAGTAAAGATAGTTCCATTAGACCTTATTGTCTTTCCCCCAAACCAGTTGTACCATCATACCCAAACTTTTGTAGCATAGTGAATCCGGCTCCATATGTTGACACGGGTATGTGTTCTTGAAGTGTATTTTTTGGGTCTTGATATAACCATGTGTTTATATCTAGATCAAAAGGTTTCTCTTCTGCAATGTCCCCCCATTTGATAAATGTGGTGGGTGGACATCTAAACAAAACATGCTCCAGGGTTTTTGGTGTTGTCACTGGTTGTGGCATGTCGTATGACCTTGGGCTTTGAGGCATGTTGGTGATGGTAAAATCTTCCTCATAGTTGTACTCACCACATCCTTTTTCTTTAATGGATACCTTGTCCTCTCTTCTTGTTACATCCTTTTAAATAGAATTTGAGGTGGAAAGAATTCTTGCCTCCTAGTTTGAAGGTACTTGATTGTCAGTACTACTTTTGATGGTGTTACAGTATTGCAATGGGTTTGGATCTCCTTCAATGATAATTTATGCCCCTTGGTATGGTAACTTGATACAGTGATGATATGTGGAGGGTACAACTGGCATCTCGTGGATCCGTGGTCTTCCTAGTAACATGTTATATCCCAACTCTAGGTCTAGGATTTGGAATGGGGTATTCTTAGTGAATGGGCCTATTCGGACTAGTAGTATGATGATACCTTTGGAAGACCTTTCGTCTTCATCATACACCTGATATTTATTCTCCTCATGACATCAATGGTGGATTTGAAATAGCCCAATTGTTTGATTACTTTCAAAGTACATATGTTTAATCAGGATCCACCATCAACAAGGACTCTATGGATGATGTGTTTGTTAACTTGAATGAACAAGTGCAAGGGATCATTATGTAGAGGCTTGTGTGGTGGCACATAATGGTCCATAAGGGTTTCATGCTTGTTGGAAGCTATGTGATTCACCATGGTTTGGAAGCTTTCCAGAGTTATGTCCCTTGGGATAGCTGAATTTTGGAATTCTTGGTCAAGAGCTTGCCTGTGCTGCGAGGATATGTGCAAAAGGTTGAACATAGATATCTGGGAAGGTGTACACTTTAGCACTTGGGTCTCTGATAGTAATAGTAGCCACATGACTATCTAAAGGGTTGATTCATTTGATGGTTTTATCAGCATTAACATAGGTGTAGTTTACTTGTTTTAGCTATCCACCAGACCCAGAGGATTTCCCTTTGTTGTGATCATGGAATGTGTTGTTGAAGATTGTATGATCAGTGGTGCCTTTTGATTAGGAATTGGTGACATTGACAACCCCTATGTCAATTAGATCTTGAATGGCATTTTTCAATCGATAGTAGTTGGGTGTCTTGTATCCTTTTACCTAGTGAAATTTGCAAAAGTCATTATCATTGTACCACTTTTTTAAGGTTGATGCAAAAGTATTGGATTGTATCATCTTTCTTAAGGTTGATTCTATCAACTCCCCCAATGGTGTTTAGTCTCATTTAGGAAATGGAAAAAATTGTGGACATTGTATGGGTGGTTGATTGTTTGACACCACCATTGCTTGAATAGGGGGTGGTTGGTTCTGAGTGGGCACCATGGGTTTTTGGTTTTCCATAGGTGCTCCTTGCAGTGATACCTTTGGTTGAGCATAGTTGACCATCTTTACATCAATGACACCATCACTGGTGACATTTTTTTTCTTGTTCCACAACTTGGCTTTATCTATTGTCGTTTTGTTTGTGTTTTTATAATTAGGGTTGGAAAAGATACCTCTTTTGAGTAGGTTTTTTTCACAGCCCAATTTTCTTTCGATGAGTTTCTTGAAGTTAGGAGCCAGCTACAATTCTATGGTAAATGGCATATCTAGGATCAGATTGTCAACAAACATGACTATGAGGTATTTCTCGGGCACGTCATATTTTATTCTATTTTCTATGTATCACTACCTTTGTAGGAATTTCATAAAGGACTCTCCATATTTATGTTTAATGTTGCAGAGGTCCTTAATGCTGACCTTACGTTTGATATTGTGATGGAAAAGAGAAATGAATTTTTAGGCCAACTCTCCCCAAGACAAAATTTCATGAGGTAAGTGTGAGATCCATTCCATCCCTGGTCTAGCTAGACTTTCTGGGAACAGTCGCATTAGGTATGTTTCGTCATGTACGGCCTCGATGTAACTAGCAAAGAAATCTCTGATATGCTCAGCATGGTTGGTGTTGCCTCTATATTTGTCAAATTTGGGTACCAAGAAATGAGTGGAAAATGGAGACATGTGCAATGAATGATCAAAGGGGTATGGGTATAAATCCTGTGCGGTGTAGGACTTGATTTGCCCCTAATTCTGTATGTTCATATTTTGGGTTTGAAGACTTTTCACTTGTTGGATTAACATGTATGTTTGAGATTGAGGTATATTAGTGACAGTGTACCTCTTTTTTGTAGTGGGTATGAGGTTGTACCTCTATGTCCCTTAAGTTGGGACATATGACCTAGCCCTTGGGACTTGATATTGGTTCCCGCATGTGTGATTTTGATATTGGGGCATTTGATTTATCCAAGATTGATTTTTTTGTGTTTGTTGTTGGGGTTGTTGGGGTTGTTGTTATCCCTATAGAAGCAAAGGTGTAACCATGGGTGGACATTTATTGAATGTTGGACCCACAGAGATGGATCCCTGTGGGAGCAAGGTATTGAGCCCAAGGATAGCAGGGATTGACTGTAGTAGCGGGATAGTCACAAAATGGTTGCTGCTTGTTTGTGGAATTGAGGACATAGCATGAGATCTTTGTTATCATTTTAGTTGCACACTAAATTGGTAAATTGATCATTGTTTTGTATTGGATTATGGATTTTTTTAGTTGTTGTCTTAAGTTGCAGAATTGTTTAAATTCAGAAGATAAAAGTACACATGCAGCATTACAACTATAAACATCATAAAGATTACATAAAGGTACATCTATTCAACACTAATATTTAGATATTGAAGACATAAATACATTTCTTTTGCATTCATGTTAACACTGATGTTGTTCTCTGAGTATTGATCATATTTAAACTTTCAATTTCATAACTGATCATTACATTGAACATTCAAATTGAATGTAATAAACAAGTATTCCTTCATAGGTTACAGCTTTCAAATTGTAAACTTAGAGAAGATATACAATGCTGAAAGTAAGAAAGAAGCATAGAAGGTTTAGGGATCTAAGCATTGCCTTGAAGAGGTCTTCTGCATTCTGGTAACTGGTCATCTAAATATGCATGTCCTTGTGTCCCTACCAGAATCTTTCTGTTAGTTCTGCATTCTTGTCTCATTTTAAGTCTTCCTCTAGTTTTATTCTGCACCATGGAGAGAGAAAATAGTTAGATCCAAATTGGATCTAAGAAATACATAGATACCTAAAATAGCATGCTACAGTCACACTTTTAGAGCTATACATCTATGTAACATCAATGCAATAGCAAAGTGTGCATCTGCAATAACTAAATAAAGTATTAAAGGGACATAATTCTATGAAACCTTTTACTGCATATAGTTGTTATCCTGCATTATTCAAGAGTTTCTATTTAGGAAAATAGAGCATCCACATATTAGGTCAGTAAACCCAACCAGCAAACCAACATTCATACATAAATGTCATGCCACATGACATTTAAATAAAAACATTGATTAACTGATTGTATCCATTAACCTAACATGTGGACTTGGTGGTGTGTGTAAGTGAGAGAGATGTACATAAATTCTAAAGTATGAAATGTAGAAAGAAGAGAAATGCAATACACAACAATTGTTACAAAGTGCATACATGTTGTTACATATTCAACACTATTGATGCAAATATAAAGAGCACACTGATGATGCTGAAAATTAAAAGATGGATGCTCCAAATTAAAATGGGATGATCTAATACCATTAATAGAGAATATGCCAAAAATGGAGATGAATTGCAATTAACTAATGGGGTAACCCTGTTACTTAATTATGGACAAGAGAAGATCATTTATAATGTGGTTTGAAATAGACTGAATATGCAAATTTAGAAAATCAAATGAAACAATGCACAAAGATAATTCAGAAACAGAGAATACTAATGTTGTTACAAACTAGAATGCATATGCAAAAGAGCTAACTGTATTGTTATCAAAATGGAAATTGTATACACATGGTTCGTACATTATTGACATCACACAAGTACTTTATCTCAGTATTGTTCTCAACATTATCATCTTTGAATAAAAGGAAAAAGAACACAGTGATATCTATGTTTGCAGAAAGAGAGGAAGGTGCACATTCAAGCAGTGTTACCTTTTTATAACATATGCATATACAAAATCATATGGATAATCAATATTGTTGTATAAGTTATGTATGTACATAAGAGGATGAGCATATAAAAAGAGAACTACAATGATATAATCATCTATAATATGCATGATGATAGCATGTGTTCAAGAAAAGAAAGGTAATAGTGCTGCTATAAATGTTCAAAGTACAACATTTATTCATTAAAAGATGCAATATAATAGTGTTATTACTTACTGTTGTTAAAAGAGATGAGCAAATGCAGTGCTTTATGAACAATGGAAGAGAGCAATAGTGTTATTAATCATTGTTGTTGTTCATATTTAAATGATAAACTGACATGTTTATGCATGAATGGAAATGCTTTCTCAAAGGTATGTCGATGCATAGAATAAATCAGATAAAGATCAAATAACATCCATGCTTGCAGAAGGCATCAATAATGCTGTTAAAAGCAATGTTTATCAAGAATGGAAATCAGAAAGATGTTTTTTATACATGTTTATCAAATAAAAGTGCTTTTGATTATAATGTTTATGCATTTTAAATGTTCAAAGTCTATTTCATAGTATTATGCATGGGTGTCATGAGCCCCTGCTTGAACCGCATGGGTAATGTTTTGTACTAAATGGAATAACAGTGTGTTTTGTTTTACACTATTTCGCAAGCAAGAGGAACAACATATTTAGTATGTTTAGACAGTAATAGTGGAAACTAAACAAAATACATAATGATATATTCCAAACATGTAATATCCTCAGTTCAACAAAGAAATTTCCATGGTTTCACTAGTAGTAAAGAGTGTTTTTTTTTTTTATGTTCAAAACATTTAGGGTCATGCTGGAAGTCAAACATTATATGTTTCTCAGACAATAAATAATGTCCACGGCCTCGACAAAAAGAAGTATGTTTTTTTTTATGACATTATTGTTGAGCTTCTAAAAGAAAACATTAAATAGAGTTTACATCTGAGAAAAGACAATATCTCAATGAGACTGACAGTTTGCATATGTTTTTCAAAGTTTACATCCAGATATGTAGAAATGACCATGTGGGTATCCCAATTTTGTTAACATTAAAAGCAATAGAGAGTGACTCAAAGTGGAGTTCATTTTTTTATTTATGCTACAAGGAATGAATCTACAGAAGGAGTAAACAAAAGAACCCCAATTTGCTGCTGAAAATATGTAAAATCTTTTAAGAACCCATAAATATTGTAGTAAATCATGGAGAAGCATTAAAGATAAAACCCGTAACTTAAGACTTTTTAAATCATGAGATGTAACAACAAGTTCAAACAAGCATAAGAGAGTGAATAAAAGAAGAGGATAACTTATCTGGTGTTAAACAAGGTGAGCATGGTGGAGTCCAAATGGAGAAGATATGCCATGTGTTACGGTAAGGAGTCAAAGTTGCAGACCAGTTTGAAATGTTGAAGGCCGAGTTCATTGTACACCATGAGCATGGAATAAGTCTGAAGATGTGGATGAAATATGCCAAGCTTCAAGACTAAGTTAACTAAATGTTCATGCACATCTTTCAACCATAGCTCGGACTTAGTCCAAGCTTACAGTGGTTTAACTATAGCGCAACACAAACAAACCTAAAACTCCAGTGAACTTCAAAAGTTCAAGATGCATAGATAGTGCCACATTTTATGGCATGGGAAACTCAAGTTACAAGCTGCAGTGAAGAAGACTACAAGCTAGAAACTGAGTGCATTTACAACCAAATGGAGACCAAGTTCAACTGTATGGAGCCCAAGATCCTTTCCATGCAACTCAAACTTCATGCTCAAGTAAAATAATGCAGATGACTTTAAAAAAATAGAGAGATACCTCCTGTGGTAAACTACAGATGAGCTCGAGTTTGACAATGAAAGCCAAGAAAATAGTGAAAGTATTGCAGATATGGAAGCATTGAAACCCTAACCTCTTCCCTCTCAAAATTGAATAATGAAAATGAAGTGAAAATGTATCCAATGTCAAAATGTGATCAACTTTGAAGTCCATAGTACATCGGCAGTAAAGACCCTGTCAATCACAGTGTACGACAGCCTAACTCCAGTTGCCACGACAACTTTCCCAAAATACTTAAGCAATAATAGATATTTTTCTTGGGTCATGTTGACCATGGTAGAAATGTGTTGGGTTTGGTTAGGTTTAGTATGGTGTCGGCTTCATATGTTAGTGTTTTTAGACTATGGTGTCATCTTCATATGTTAGGGTCTTTACAAATGTGGATCGGATTATTACCATATGTTATGGTTTTAGGGTTGGGGTTCCATATTTTAAGGTACTCTTGGGATATATTTTAGATGTTTTGATATATTATAAAGATAAAAATCTAAATATCAACATTAGGAACACTATTAGAGGGCCTGATTTTTTGGCACTATTCATGCCTTAAATTTAGGGATTTGATCATATTGGAGGGGTTTTTTGAACATTTTGGGCATCATTTGGGCCTAAAATTTAGGGGTATCTATCTGTTTAGGAGACCTTTTGGGGGGGAGGATTTCATTTTTCAAAATTGGCCTTAGGGGCTATATAACTAAACTTCTTATTCATTTGTAGAGGTTCAGAATTTGGGGAAATAGAAGTATTAGTGAACATATTGTTCCTGTGCATCTTTTCCTTGTATTTTGTAACCATTTTTGCAGATTTTGAAGATAATAGAGCTGGCCTTATTATTCACAGATTTTTTCTGAGTTTTTCTATCTATCCTTCCAAGTTTTTTGCATTTAAGTGTATTGTGTCTTTCAAGCATAGATTAGTGAATTGTTTCAAATTCTTATTCTAAGTTATAAAGAATAAACCTTTTCCAGAAGTTACCTATTTGCTGGTTGATTTTTATAATTAGTGGCACAAAACCCTAATAGTGAATTATTGATCATCCTAGGTGTTGTGAAGTGAAATTTATTGCAAAATCTAGTAATGTGTGTCCTATAGGTACAGATTTATAATTCTGAAAAATCTGTATCCATTTTGGTGTATCACCTTCTTAATTAGTATTCATTTTTAGTTATCTTTCTCCCTTTTCCTAAAAAAAATAAAGATCAGTATCAGGTGATATCTCAAATTTAATAGGAACCGGCCTAGAATCCAGAGATTTGTTCTCTCATCCACCAAGGACAATGTTTCTACGTTTCAACAGGATGGCTAGATTCCACATCCAGCTATAGGTGCAATCCTGATTGAGAATAATTTTTGGCACACCCGGTGGGAAATGAACTGCTACATAGTTCTTTTAAATTTATTATTTCTTATTGTTGTTTTGGTGTGTACAATAGTATTCCTGCCTTTTTGAAGGTATTTTACCAAGCATTTGGCGACTATGGTTAAAGGATTTATTGTAGATTCAGTTGCTGATTTATCTTGATGAGAAGAACTCCGAAAAGAGAAAATAGTGAAGGGTTCATTTATCAAGAATTACAGCCCAGTAGAAGAGGTAACAGACCAGGAAGAAGAAGCAGAGCATCTCAAGTTGTAGGAGAAAGAGCCTCTTTGCTGGGGTCTCTTTTTTCACTATTTGAAAAACCTATCTTTGAGGATCGAGATGCCATTTCTGAAAGCCATGATGTAATTATTGAATATTTTGGTTTTCCTGAAGATTTAAGTGTTATTGACAATTCTGGATCATAATTACCCATTTTTGAAGAATCATCAAAGGATCAGTTCGCTGCTGTAGCATCCACAAGTGGCACTGCTACCCCAAGATTGAAAACATATCAAAGGAAGGTAATGCAAGTTAACAAATCTTTTTTTTAATCTGTAGTCTAGCAGCAAGTGTAATCTATAGTTCAGCAGCAAGTACCACTAGTACAGATGGCTCAAAATTTTCCATTTGTGGCCTTTGATGCTAGCAGCCCATTACAAAAAATTTCTCACCATGACATTCCATCAATAGCGCTAAAAGGTTTGATGTATTTCAATGGTAAGATATATACTTCAGCAATTTATCATATTAAAGATATTGCTACTCTATGTGGATTACATCAAGTTACTCATGACGATGTAGCATTGAAACTATTAGCAGCTTCACTCAAGGGTAAAGCATTAATTTGGTTTAGAAGTTTTCCAGTTAATTCTATTGCTACATGGGATGAGTTAGGGACTATTTTGATCAGTAGATTTGAAGATAGGTTGGATAATTTATCTTTGGTTGAGCAGTTAACTACTATTAAGAGAAATATCAATGAGCATATTTCTGATTTCAACTTTCATTTTCAACAAACTTGGGACAAAATTCCAAGATCTATTAAGCCATCTAATGACTATACATTTCTGTTCTATTTGAAAGCATTTA
This sequence comes from Thuja plicata, assembly GCA_018584345.1. NCBI lineage: Eukaryota > Viridiplantae > Streptophyta > Pinopsida > Cupressales > Cupressaceae > Thuja > Thuja plicata. The sequence goes on from MU227685.1 coordinate 3,431,395, forward strand.
ACAATGATATTGTTCTTATGATACAGTCTATGGAAGGTAATACCTTACCTAATGCTTATGATATTGTTGTTAGAGCTGAGAACAGCTTGATACAAGTTGGAAAATTACCTCCAAGGCCTCTAATGCCTTATTGTGCAGAGATATAACTAGTTGTACCAGTGGTCATACCACATATTGTTTTTGTTCCTCCATTACAAGCACTTAATATGTAGGTTGTAGCAGAGGAACATGTTGCTTCAGCTCCTATCAGGGAGATAAAGGAGCGGACTGTGGAGCTAAAAGATACAAATGACAGCATTCTAAGAACTTTGTAGAATTATGGCAATGAGATAACAAACCTAAAGAGGCAGAAAGGCCAATACAATAGGCCTCCACAAGCTGCTTACCAGTAGAATAGGCCATTGAATCAAACTTCTGGTTCAAATCAGTCAAGACAAGCTCAAGGGCAGCAAAGAAGTTACAATCAAAGAGCTGGTCAAGCATATAATTATGCAACTCCAAGTACTTCCAAGGAGTTAACAATAATTCCTCAAGTTAATTATGTGCAAGAAGTGGAATGGTGCAAAACATGCAATGATGGCCATTATTGGTTGGATTGCCTTCATGTACTCAAAGTTAGAAGATAGGATGTTCTAAAAGGACAGTCGGTTAATAGCCAATTTGAGGTACAGTATGATCAATCACAAACACAAGGTAATCCTAATGTGTCTTTGGTGAATTTCAATAATGATGAAGTTGTTTTAGCAGCAAATTTTGACCCTAATCAAGTCTGGAGACCTATAGCAACAAGAACAAGGTCAAAAATAAAGGTTGGAAATGATCAACAACCAAATGATAAAGTACAACAGTGTTCTATTATAGTACAATAGTAGACAAACCAACAATTACAAGCTCAAAAAGGAGTAGAAAAATCAATTCAAATAACAAGTGAGCCTGTTGTTTTAAAACATCACCAAAAGGTTAGTATTCAAAGCTTCAATATTGTTGATCATTTGAAGAAGACAAATGTTCCCTTGTCCACGTGGTATGTTTTGGCTCTTCCAGGCAAAAAGGACATGTTACAAGAGGCATTACAAGCACTCACACTATTTGATAAATTTTTGTCTCAATAGAACCCTAAGGTTTTAGTTGCTACAAATACAAGTACATCCTAGCAATCAACTAAGTTGATTAAACCTCCATTTTATGTCACTGTCATTATAGGATAGCACCTAGTCCACAATTACATGACTGAATCTGGTGCTACTAGCTTGGTTATGCCAAAGAAAATTGTAGACCAGCTAGGCCTCAAGTATGAGCCACTTAAGAGAGGAGCAATCCAATTAGATGGGACATCAGTTGCAACTATAGGAGTTATAAGGGATCTTGATTTAACGTTTCATGCTTGTCCTATTTTTTCAGTTCCTATGGATGTGTACATTATGTATTTGCCTCCTAACTTCTCTATATGCTTTTCAAGAGAATTTACTACCAAGATAGGAGGTTATCTATTAGCAGATTGGACTCGCATTCTTTTCTGCACAAGGTACGGTACTAAAGTTACTATACCCTCATAACCCATTGCAAAATTATGTGTTGAACAATATTTTGCGAGTGTTGTAAACAAATCAACAATTATATCATTTGATCAGGAGGAAGTATCTAATGTTTTTGAAGCCCAAACACAAATGAGTAAGTTTCCTAATATGTTGTTAGATGATTGGGCAACTGAAAATGTAAAAATTTTAGAGGAACAAATTGAGGAGCCAAGTTTGGGTAATTATGTAATCTATGAGATCTCTAATTTTCTTCCAGCTGTGGTAAAAGGTGTAGATTTTGATCTAGAACAACAATCTAATGTTTTTTGGAAGCTAGTTTTTGATGATTCACACAGCAAAATAGGTGCAGGAGGGGGTTGTATGCTGGTTTCATCAGCAAATGAAAGGTATTATGCTTCTTTTAGGTTCACTTTTAGTTGTACAAGTAATGTTTCTGAATATGAAGCCCTCATAAATGGATTGAAGTGGACCATTTAAAGAGGTGTTAGCTATTTTCATGTTTATGGTGATTCAAAATTTATTGTGAATCAAGTTAGGAATGTACATGCAACTAAGAATGATTTGTTAAAAAATTACAAGCATATTGTATGGGATTTAATTGAAGGTTTTGAAGCTTTTAATCTGCAATCCATTCCTAGAAATTAGAACAAACATGTTGATAGGCTTGTTGCTGTTGGAGCCCAGTATGATATTCCAATCAAAATCAGCAATAGTAAGGGGCTGAATTATGTTAAAGTAATTGCTAGACCTGTTGTCCCTAACAATGCTGATTGTTGGCAAGTTTTTGAATCAGATCAACATATTGTTAACTTCTTAAGAGAGGAAGCTGAGTTTGCACAGCCAAACTAACAAATATTGCAAGAGAAATATGAGGACCAGATCATTCAATTAAGGACAAATAAGATGCCCAAAGGTCTTGTGACCTTAGATTCTACATTTGGTACTAATGATCAATTCAAAAAAGATAAATCTAGCTTGCTTATTAAAGAAGAGCATTACGAGGAAATTTTTGTTGCAAAGGATAAAGTGCTAAAACTGGGAAAGGTATGTACATCTGAGGAATGTCAAACCTTTGTTAACTTATGCAATGAATTTCATGATATTATTTCTTGGAGTTATTCATATTTGAAAGGATTTGATCCTAGTATTTCTCAGCACACAATTGAATTAGAATAGGAGCCAAGCCAGTTAGGAAAAAATAGAGGCCAATAAATCCAAAACTAGAGCCTCTCATGATTAAAGAATTAAATAAGTTGATTGAGAGCAATATCATTTTCCCAATCAAACATACTTCATGGGTATCCAATCTGGTTCCTGTTAGGAAAAATAATGGAGAAATCAGATTATGTGTTGATTTTCATGACTTGAACATATCTTCCTTAAAGGATAGACATTCTTTGCCTTCCATGGAATAGATCTTGCAGGTTGTTTCAGGTTCAAAATGGTTCTCATTGCTAGATGGTTTCTCTAGTTACAACCAGAATTTGGTGAAGGAGGATAATAGATTCAAGACAATATTTACAACCAAATGGGGAACTATGGATTATCAAAAGATGCCATTTGGTTTATCTAATGCAGGTGCAACCTTTCAGAAGGCTATGGACAAGGCCTTTATAAATTTGATGTATAGGTTTGTACTTGTGTATTTGGATGATATAATTGTTTTCTCAAAAAATGCATCAGAACACTTTCAGCATTTAAGAATTATCTTTGAGAGATGCAGGGAATACAGTATTTCTTTGAATCCCAAGAAAAGTATATTTTCTGTCCATGAAGGAAAATTACTGGGATTTATTGTTTCAAAGGAGGGTATCACTATTGAACCTAAAAGAGTAAGTGCTATGCTTTCCTTACCACTTCCTCTTCACAAAAAAGGCCTTCAAAGTTTTTTAGGAAGAATCAACTTTGTTAGAAGATTCATTCTAGATATTGCAGAATTACTAATGCCATTAACAACCATGCTCAAGAAAGATATTTCTTTTAGATGGACTAAAGAAGGAAAAATCAGCTTTGAATTGATTAAGGAAGCATTAGCTACTTGCCCTACATTGTTAAATCCTAATTTCTCAAAGGATTTCATTTTTTATGCATATGGGAATGTTGATAGCATTGCTGCCATGTTAGTTTAGAAGAATGACATAGGTTGTGAACAACCAGTAGCTTTTTTAGTCAAGGATTAAAGGACTATGAGCCACATTATTCATTTTTTGAAAGGCATGTACTCACTGTAAATAGAAGTCTGAAGAAATTTATATATGTGATTTCTAACAATAAGATAAATTTGATGGTTGCACATCCTTCTGTCAAGGAATTTTTGTTGAATAAGGACTTTAACACCAAAAGAGTTGGATGGATCACAAAGGAAATGGAATATGACATTGAAATTAAAGTTACCAAGCTGGTAAGAGGTAAGGGTTTATGTGAACAGCTTGCTGGAAATGGAGATAACACTCCAAAAGAGGATTTTGAAGCAATTTTGGCTTTAGAAGACAATGAAAAAGTTGTTTTCCAAGATTTGCAGAATGATTGGGTGAAATAAATAATTGATTTCTTGCAAACAGGACATTGTCCTAAAGGTTTGGATAGATAAAAAAGAAGGTACTTAAGATTGCAATCCATTCCTTATTGTTTGTTGAATAATGTGATGTATAGGAGGGATTATAATGGCGTATTGCTAAGATGCATCAATGGAGATCAAATTAACAAGGTTCTAGAATAATTCCATGATGGACCAGTAGGTGGCCATTTTGCAGCAAGGACTACAACATTGAAGATAATGAAGGCTGGCTATTTTTGGCCAAGCCTATACAAAGATGCCTTCATATGGGTGAGAAGGTGTTTAAAATGTGTTGTTTTCTCAAATAAACAAAGGTTAATAGCTTTACCTCCTAATCCAATTCAAGTTAAATAGCCTTTTGTCAAGTGGGGTCTAGATTTTATTGGTTTTGTTGTGGGTCCACAACACACACCCCATTTTTGGTCCTCTGACCATGGGGACCCCCCTTTTTTTTGTCTTTTTCCTTTTTTCATGTTCCCCCCCCCTCTAGTCCCCACCATGTCAGTCTTGAAAAAGTGTTGTCAGGATTTAGATAGAAGAAGACACCTCTTTAGGCCTTTTGGCCTTTTGGAGGTCCAAAGTCCCCCAAAATACCGAAATGACCGAAAGGCTGAATTCGACCCTTTCATTGTTTCAGCCTCTAAAAACACCAAAAGGCCAAAGATGTTTGGCTTCAGGTTTTCAATGTTTTGGACACCGAAACACCAAAAGCACTAACATACGCCATGGGTTATAAATAGGCTAAAGAGCCCTAATTTAATCACTTCACTCTTTTTGATCTCCGACATTTTGAGAGCTCACAACTTTAGGATTTTTACTCTTGCTCTTTGTGCCTACTTGCCCCGCATCTTCAAGGCTCGTTGTGTCATCCTCCTTCACTCTTAGCATTCAAGGAATGCCTGAGAAAAATATTGTTACCCATGAAGTAACTATACAAGGGGAACACTCCCCCTTCCAAAATTGGCAACAAGCACATTGAAATCATCGATACTGATATCAGGAATGTAGATTGGGATGACTTCCTGACAAGGTGTGCCCAACCAGTCAGGAGATCAAAGGATTGTACCTCATTCGTATTAGCAGGACTGGTCAACGCAGCAACCCACCCAGTGGCCATGACCTCATATGAACTGATCATGACCTTGGTGAACCATTATGACTCTAACAAAAGGGTGGTTCATAATACAGAGGGCCAAGTAGTATTGGATATTAGGCCAGATGTCATAGAGGATGTCTTCCACCTCCACAAAGACATAGACAAGTTCTATGAATTTTTCATAGAAAAGGGAAGCTTGTGGCTTAATAACAAAGGGGAAGAGGCCTATGATATAGTCAATAAAATTTACCTCGAGCAACCTCTCCCAAAAAATAAGCTGGACAAGATAGAATTAAGGAGGGGATACATGAAGGATGATATCAAGGCAGCCATAACACTACTAAGCCAAGTATATGTATTACCAAAATCCTCCCAACTGGAGAATTGGATGATTCTCCAAATAGAAATAATTAGAGGCCACAATTCTAGGTTCAATTAGGGGACCATCATCAGTGACAAGTTGGATGAACAGCTAGTTGCAGTAAAACACAACTCCAAGTTTTATATGAGTACCTATGTGGTGTACCTATTGGCAGCACAGGTGAACTACCCAAGACTCATTAAGAGGGGAAACCTAAATGATCCCAATGCATGGCCTCACATTATGTATCCCCAATTATAGAAAAGGGAAAACATTTCAGAGGACAGCCCATACTACAAGATAGTCAATGATGCCTTCACTTTTTCAATCATCTGATCCATTGAGGGTGATTTTGCAAAAAGGATGTCAGAAGAAGCAGCTGCCAAGGTAAGGGCCATTGGGGCTTATTATATATAATACAAGATGGTAACCTACATTTTATTGGTAGGGTCCACTTTGAAACCTAAAAAAATTTCCCCGATACCCATCTGATTGGGTAATCACCTTAGAGATGGCCAGGCAACTTGCAGACACCTATGAGCATATCAAGCATGAGAAGAAACATTGTTGGGACTTCCCCATTTGTCTGGGCCCATACACCTTATAAGATATGAAGGTATGCAAATCCTTGGCCTTCAAGTGGGATGAATTCCCATTACAAATATATAAAATAGTTCGGCCAAGGTTCGACCCAATCGAAACATACAGTCGCATAATCGGTAGGTTTTATGTCCATGAGCCACATCTGGAAGATCATTGGATCAATTGCATAGATGAGTATGAGGTCAGAATTTGGGATTACTATAGGATGTCCCTCACCCTTGCACAACACACATAAAATGGATCCCATCCCCATAAAGACACTAGTGGATCTACCCAAGGAGGTGGATAAACAGCGTGGGGAGAAAATTACAGTGTCGCAATATAAGAAGGCACCACCACAAAAGCCAAGCACGGTATATGACCATGAACATGCAATGGAGTATGGTTCAAACCCAAGGCACAAGGATCCTAAGACAAGAATTATTTGAAAATAGATCCTCCCATGTGGCCAACATAGGTTTCACCAGATGAAGGACCCTCCACTTCTGGACAATCTTCTCCTACCACCAGAAAGGGAAAGAAGACATATAAGAGGAAGAAAGATTTTGTGTCTCCACAATTAGAAACTGTACAAGAGGATGTTGGAAAGTTTACTATACTAAATTATATGACTCTATTTAGTGTTTTCATTATGGAAACAAAGTCATATGAAGTTTTGGAGTCAGCACACATTATCAGAAGATCAGAAATTGGCTAAGTACAGAAAACAGGATAGAGCAAGGAACAGACTGTTATAGTTTTGATTAGCGTGTGTTCATTTTTTATCCAAATGATATGTGCCTTTGAATATAAGCTTATTATTATTTTTACATTCTATTTCTAAGAGATCATGATCAGATCTACAAGTACGAAGAAGATACAACAAGTTGAAGAGATACAGCTAGTGAATGCCAGAACAGGACAGAGATCATGGAAAGATCCGACAGAGATTGTTTTGGCACAAAAGTTGCACTTATCATCAATACTTGTGCCTTTGGATTAGTTATTTTTAGTTACCTAAGAATATATGGTTAAAATTTCATGACTTGATTCATCCGGGATAATTAGTTAGAGCTAATTTGGTGGAGCAGACTGTGTGAAAAGACGTGTCTGTTCGGTTTGAGTAAAGTAGTTGTAACTGATGTTGTGCTAGCTTAATGAAGGGTTGAATGCTTATTTAAGTGATCAAGATACATGGTAAAAGTTTTCCTAAATCCTACATGTTCATTTCCTTTGAGGAAGTACTTATAGAAGGTCATTTGTGATGGGAAAAGTTGCGAAAGCCAGAGATAAGAAAAGCATAGCAGAGTGTAACATAAGCAAATATTTATCTATCATATGTTGATGATATAGATATTGAAGTAGAAGATTTCAGAGTGAATCTAATATTGTTTTAGTGCTTTACAATATGTTAAAGCATCAGTGCACAAAAGGAACTGATCAGACAAGCAGTGTCACAGCAACAATTCACCTTGCAGATATAGTGTGTATCAAAGATCTAGAAGGTTGTAGCCTTCACCACTTGAGCAGTGTGCTCTTGGATAGTGATTCCTTGGAAAGTGAGTCCACCACCATTAACAAGGTTATTGTAAAAGACTCCTAATAGGTTCTAACCCTTAACAAGCTCACTGTACTTCATGTATTGTAAAGACAACTCCTAACAGGGTTAAGGATCTTCTAACAAGGATCATAAGACACTAGTGTAGAATATTTGTGGGTACTAATTCCCACCAGGGTTTTCACCTACATTGGGTTTCCCTGTAATCATATATGGTGTTATGTGTTGTTTATATTTATCTTACTTTCATTGATATTCAAGTTTAGTACATAAGCATTTAAGTAAAGATTCAGATAGGAAGAAAATGTATTAATTGATAGATCACTGATTCACCCCCCCCGTCAGTGATCCTAATCCTAACAATTGATATCAGAGCTCTATTCCTTAGCAAATAAGTTTAACCACTTGAGGAGATCATGGAGAAGGAATAAATGAAACACCTGAAAAAGAATCTTGAAGTAGCCCTTGAAGAACTTGACACATATGAAAAAGAAAATGAAGATCTAAAACTAAATGTTGAAGGCATACAAATACTTATCAAGAAACTGAAAAAAGAATTAAGGAATTGTTCTTCAAATGATTTGGGGGAAGTAGTCAAAAATTTGAATGAAGAAAATTCATCTCTGACGGATCAGATTGAAGAATTGGATGAAA
>MU227685.1:3464594-3501474 GCA_018584345.1 Thuja plicata
ATCCTAGGGTGGAGAATGAAAGGTGGAAGATCCTAGGGTTGATATTGACTTGGTTGAAGGGGTTGAGAGAAAAGGGGATATAGTTGGGATGTGAGAGAAAGAATAGGGAAGATGTTCCTCCTACATTAACATAAAGGAGAAGAAGATGGAAGGGAAAGACACATGTCAAGTGTCTCACAAAGACCATGGAGAGAAAAGAGGAAGGACTTCTTCCTCATGAGGACTCTTGGTACAAGTGTCCCATGAGTCATCTTGGACTCTTAGAGGTGGCTTGAGAAGCTCCTTAAGAATAGGGATTACCTCTCGACTTGGTATAGGAGAAGACATGTGGTCATGAGACCAGGTCTTGTAAGGCCACATAGCCCTTAATAATAGGACATGTGTGGGTGAGGATAATGATTAATTATTAATTAATAATAATTAATTATTTTAGCCAAGGTGATGTGTAAGGTGACTAGGTTTATGAGGTGGACTAGGGGACTTAGTCATATTTAGTGATTGTGTATTTTAATTAAATCACTTTTAATAGAACTAAATATGAAGACCTAGGATAAGAATAGACTATAGACTATAGTGAATTTATCTAATAAATATAATAATTTATTAAAAAAATAGAAGAAATAAACATTAATTAAATAATAAATATTTAATTAATTGATTAATTAACGAAGCCATTTTTTAGTGTATACAAACATAATGAATCCTTGAAGAAGTTCATTCACAAAATGGTTGGTCCTATTGACCCCAACTGCCCAGAGGCCTCATTAAAAGCAGTGTTAGATAAGAGAAACACCCCATACCTACTGGTACGGTTAACACCATCCTTCATCAAAGCAAGTGCAGATTGGAAGGAATATTTTGAGCAGTACGGGGAAGGTGCCACCAAACGGGTATTCAAACCTTATAGGGTTATTCTAATAGAAGCTACAAATTTGATTGATTTGATGAAAAATGAGGATGGCCTGGAGTCTGAGACAAGCAAATGGTGAGCCACCCTCCAAGATTTGCAGATCATTAAGAAACATTTCTTCCAAATTCTGGTAAAGATATATGAGGGTGAGGAGCTTGACAATTTTGGGACTTGGATCAAGCGCATAACCAAGATAACTAGTGTTTATGAAAAATGTCAAGCCTCCATATTGGAGAAGCAGAAAGAAGTCTTGGAATGGGTGGAAGAAATAGATGTTTTCTTCATATGGATCGACCTTGATTTGTACTAGGATGAAGCTAAGCATATCTTACGCCCATCTAAAGAAGTGTTCCAACAATTTAGGGACATTGTGGCAAGCGTAGAGACCAAGTAAGCCTTGCAGCAATTATTTTAATCAAAAGAAGAGATGATAAAGATGACAAGCCATGAAGAGGAGACCCAGTTCTTTGCTTTCAAGCTAACTACGTTCAAATAAAATAAAAAATGAAAGGTCAACAAGGTGAAAAGAAAGAAGATAAACTATGAGGAAGTTCAGGAGGTCATACAGAGGCTCCGAGCTGCACACCCAGGAGTATTCCCAAACTGACCCCTTGGACCACTGAGAATTTTGAAGAAGCAATCTCCAGCACTTAACAGAATTCCCTAACGCAAGTTTTGGCATTTCAGCCTTCCGGCCTTTTAGCCCCTTTAGGACATGCAAGTTTCAGTGTTTCGGCCTTTCGGCCCCACAAGCAATGTATTTCTTTGGCCTTTCGACCCTCCAATTTTCGGCCTTTTGGCCTTCCAAGTTCTTTAGCCTTTCATCCCTCCAATTTTTCGGCCTTTTGGACTTCGAAATATTTTGGCCTTTTTGGCTTTCGACAAGTCTGAACTTTAGACCATAAGTTTTTTGTTTAACACTTAAAATTTTTGGGACACTAAAAAGTTTCAGAGTAGAGGTCGGGGTCTGAAAATCTGGGTGTTTTCAGCGAGATCACATTTTTGCACACTAGCTGAACTCTAGATCAGATTGATGGTTAACTTGAGTTTGTTTTGAAGGGACTAAGGATCTCTTACCAGTCTCCACTGCTAGAAGAGCCTCCCAATGAAGAATCCAAGGAAAACTCTAAGAATTGAGAAGAAGACTCCAAGTTCTCAGAAGAAACCCTCCTTTTCTCTTTCTCTTCTTATCGAGTTTGATCCTCCTTACAGGCGAAAACTGATTGTAAATGGATTTAAGAATCCATGAAAGTTATCTAGTATCAGTTAGCAGTAGTTTCCTTTCAACAAAGTTTTAGTTTTAGCTTATGTTCATTAATTTAGACTCTTTGATGCCCTAATTTCCGCATTCAGAGTTATAGATCCAAAACTCTATATATTGTAATCACAAATCAATATAAAGGGTTGAATTATTAATACAATAAAAATCTACATTTGGTGCTTCATTCATGGTGTGTGAATTGCTACTACCTATGCAAAATTATTGGATGTATGCTTGCATTATTCCTTATTTTCAAAGAGCCTCTTGTTTATTATGCTTCGGATTCGCGTTTCTTTTAGTTAGAGTTTGTTGTTGTTCATTTACCTTGTTATGACGAATGCATGGAAGAGATCATCTTTGGGATTTATGATAAATCTATCTTGTGGGTGCGCACACCTTGGTGGCTTTACGATTTGATAGATTTTGAATATCTTGCACAAGTGAATTCATCTTCTCTCCAAACGCTTGCATTCGTGGGGTATTGAATTATGACTTGGTCTGATTTATGCTTCATGGGTTTGTTCCAAATCTCTTCGTCAAGGAAGGATTCACAATATTTTATGTTTTTAGGATTTAATTTTTGCAATTTGCTTCATTTCTTGCTACTTTACTCTCTTTAAATTTTAAAAATCAACATCTTGAGAATACAAAATTGCATTTTACTTACAACACCCATATTTTAAAATGGAATATACCAAAAAAGAACTAAAGTGTTTTGTAGTTTGATGTCTTGAACGTACCATCAAAGGCCTCCTCATGAACATTCACATTTATCTTCAACTGAGTAACCAAGCAGGTTGTGACCCGACCCCGGAGAACCTTGGGAAAAACTTCGTTATTCTTTTAAGAGAGGAAATCAAATCTTGAGATCCTAGCAAGTTGGATTGTGTAAAAACAATGCTCAACAGAAGTGGTGCTAGATGGAGGGCCTCAAGACCCAAAAGTTGGATAACATTGTATCTTTCTCTCTAGACAGATTCGAGCGAGTGCTTATATCATATCCAAAGAGAGGCGAGTTCCTTGAACTCACCCACCATTGTAGAGCTTGCAACGAAAAAAGAAAGACCAAAGAGAAATCTTCTCACCACCTTGCCAAGTCCCAGAATTCTCTTGGACAACAACCACATATTGCTGCCCCAACTGTCATAACAACCATAGACCAAAATTAGAATGTGTAAAATCAGGATTTGCAACAACCACATCCAATGGCCTTTTTCACCAATGCAACCAGATCACCTTTAAATTTTGTTGGGCAGCTCCATGAGTTACCCAAAAATATGGAGAAGTTTTGCACCCAATTCATAAATGGAAAATCAAGGACAATAGAAGAACACACCTGTACCTTCAAATAAATTTGTAACCTTAAAGAGATTTCCCACCAAGACGTTGTTTGTCATCTATTCTCATACACTTTGGAGATTTTGCATACAATTGGTACCTAAACTTACCACGAGGGTCTATCTCTGCATGGAATGAATTTGAAACCAAATTCCTTAATCAATTCAAGTTGTATGTGGATCCCGCCACAACACATCACCAGTTCATCATAATGAGGAAAGATCCTAAGGAACCCATCGTTATGTTCAATCATTTTTTTCACAAAATGCATCAAAAGCTGGAAGCTCCTTACACCATACTAGATGAGGTTGTCTAACAAGTTTACTTGAAAGCTTTGGACCTTTTCATCTCAATCTTTCTGAGAAGACTTCCCCCAGAAGATAGAGAGACGATGGAAAAGGTGTACAATGAAGCTGTCACATTCACCCAATAGATGGACCTGCAAGAAGGAAACTATGCAGCCACACCCACCATGAGTAACCTTGTTTTCCCACATCCATTTGCAGCAAACAATCAAGCCTCGACCGCTCGCATACCCATGCTAAATCCTAGTATGGTGCAACCATTCATAGCCTTTCCCCCATCTATTACTTATCTGGGCTACGAAGCCCATAAAGAAGTGTTTGTAGAGGAGAGGATTATGCCCCAAGATGAGCCTGATACTCTCATGGCCTCTGAGCTGGATGTCATGAAGAAAAACTTGTCAAAAATCACCAATGAGCTCATCAGGATGAAGTTAAATCCACCCTAAAGCCAAGGTGGATACCAGCGGACATCCGACGGTCCTAATACATACCCTTATAATCCAAATTGGAGTTTTAATGCATATAACAACAAAAATATGAAAAAGAAGTTGTTTGGGTAGCAAAGGCCAAATAGGCCATGGAACACCAGACCAAATAATGGTAGCATCCTAGCAGACAATGCCAATGCTTATGAGGCTTCAAAGGCTAATTTTTTCAGGGCTCCAAATTCACACCAAGGCAATGACAGATATAGGAACAACTCCCATGAACATTACATCCAAAATCTAGAGGATCCCCTGGTGCAATTTAATGCTATGGTGTTCGATTCCTATGATTCTAGAAAGGAGGAAGGCTCAGATGCTTTTATAGGAGAAGATGAGTTCAAGTTTCCCTTCCAGAGAGAGAATGAGCCTGAGTATTCCAGATTACGCACCTTCCAAAATTATCAATAAAACTCATACAACATTCAAAGTAGGAAGGAACCTCTCACCAATGGTGTGCCCCCAGGAAAACACCCCACCCCACCAGATCCTCGGGCTAGCAACAACCCCATGCCTCCTAAAGGGCCAAATGCCCCTGCAAATCCTCCCCAAAACACCTTTGCTGGTTATAGGAGCGCAGCATGGTCAAGTGACAAGTATAGCACGATCAAAGAGTTACAAAGGACTAAAGCGAACATATCTATGTTCAAATTATTGCAAGGTTTCCCATCTCATAAAGAAGCTCTTTTGAAATCTTTGGACCATTCGAAGTAAGGTTTGCCACCTAGTAATACAAGATCCCCCACATCCAATACCAATACTTCTGAGGCTTTCCCCATAATGTTCAAGGACAAGATGGTTGTACCTCCTTTCTTACTCAGCCTATGGATGTTTGGGAAGAATTTACATAACTGCTTGATTAATTCTAGAGCATCATGCAACATCATGCCCTCATCAATTTTTCAAAAGCTACGAATGGTGCCCCAGATCACCAATCGAGTGGTTATACAACTGGGTAAAACTAAAGTCAAAGTGATCAGCATGCTCAAGGACGTACACATTCAATTGGTTTTAGATCCAAGGATACAAGAACACATCAATATACACATAGTGGACATCCTTGAGACCTATGGAATGTTGCTGAGTAGAGAATGGACCCGATGCCTGAGAGGTTGGTTGTCTACAGACTTCACTCAACTTTGGCTACCCTGGAGGGGATTGAACAACCAAATCAAGATAGATTCTGAACCAAAACTTAAAAGGATGATCACATAGTATAATTCTCCTAATGAAGTAATGTTCATGCAAACTGACTTAGGCACTTACCAGATGGATGACATACTCATGTTTCATATCCAGGATGGCAGAGACTCATACCATAGCCCCATCTAGGGCCTCCTAGAGTTATCTATCGATGATGATATCTTTAAAAAATTTATCAATAGTATGACCACAAGCCTGAAACACCTGGGGTGGGATGTTGACCCAAACATCTTATTGTTACTAGGATACAGCTGACTACACCAAGTAGGCCATTCAGAATTCACATGCCCCAAATCTCAGGAGGCACTGTCCCAAGTATTATCTCATATTACCCTACCCAAGAAGGTGTGGGAAGTACATGCGGTAGAAGAAGATAGCTTCAAGGTAGAAAATGAGAGTCACCCTATGACAAAGGAAGAGAACCTAGCCAATCAAAGCATTTCAAACCTAAATCAAGATAGTTAATCAGACTCAGACGGAAAAAGTCCTCCCCTAAATATACTAAGTGATTAGAGCACTTTGGAAAATGGAGCTTGTCCACCCTACATGGGATTATTAGGAGATGAAAGCATCAAAGATACGGGAATCTCCGAACCCAAATATACCCTGGGAGCAAGAGAAGGAAAATCAAATTGCCTCGATAGTGATGAAAAGAAGGATCAAAGGACCAAAACCGTAGGTTTCAAAGGGTCCCCCACCAAGTCAAGCCTCACAAGGCAACAATGGATTTGGAGACTGGGCTTCGATGGGTCTAAATGTAAAAAAGGAGCAAGAGTGGGGATCGAACTCATTAACCCAAGAGGTAAGTCTTTTTATGCTATATCTAGCTTATAGTTTTGATGCACTAACAATGTTGCAGAGTACGAGGCATTGATCTGTGGACTCCTCCTGGCCCATGAGAAAGGAATAAAGGCCTTGATGATGGAAGGAGATTCCCAATTGGTCGTCAAGCAAGTCCGCAGCCAGTATTATTGCAACCAAAAAAGGCTCTTAGCCTACCGAAATAGAGCATGGGATTTTATCAATGACTTCATAGCCTTCAACATCCAATCTATCCCACGAAGGAAGAATGTTATTTTGGATGCCCTAGCTATATCCGCTAGCTCACTACATCCAATGGAGAAGTCCAAATTGAATAATTTTTCAATTGAACTCATCGCAACGCCGGCCATCCCAGACAACCTTACTAATTTCCAAGTCTTCCAAGATGACCAACACATCCTAGAATTCATCATGAGTGCGGGTGTGTTTGAAAAACACATCATAGATGAAAATAGTGAAGAAATGAAGGAAGAAGCAATCAATCCTGAGGACCTCGATGACCATGGCATCATAAACCTGAGGACTAATGATAAACCAAAAGGGATGGTAGAGCTAGAAAGGATTTTTGATAGCGATGGGACTACCGTGAAGAGATGCCTCAACATAGTACTGGATGGTAAATAATGTGATACATACAACCTTGGCATGGAAGAGGAACCTAGAGAGGTCCACATTGGAAATGTGGGAACCAGAGAAGAGAAGGAGAGAATGGTTCAGCTTCTCATCGAATATCAAGATGTCATAGCCTGGAGCTATAAATAATTTAAAGCATATGACACCTCGGTCATAGTACACAACATCCCCTTGAAGCTAGATTCCAAGCCTTTTAGGCTAGAACCCCTAATCCAAAAGGAATTCCAAAAGTTGCTTGATGCCAGGATCATCTTCCCAATCTGGCATTCTACCTAGGTTGTGAACCTGGTGCCAGTAGGAAAGAAAAATGGAGAGATCAGATTGTGCGTAGACTTTTGTAACCTTAACAAATCCTCTCAAAAGGATAATTACCCACTCCCATCTCTCGATGAAGTGCTAAAAAAGGTCAATGGGTCTCAAATGATTTCATTTCTAGATGGTTACTCAGGTTACAACCAGGTGATGGTGCAAGAAGAGGATAGGCTGAAAATGGCATTCACAACTAAATGGAGAATCTTCACCTACCGTCGAATGCCTTTCAGACTAATTAACGTCAGGGCCATTTTTCAAAGGGAAATGGACATATATTTCAAATGAATAGTTGGGAGGTGCATTATCATCTACATGGATGATCTCATAGTCTTCTCAAAAAAAAGAGCTGACCACTTAAATGACCTCAGAAAATGCCTTCAAAGATGCAGGGAATTTGGGATTTCCCTCAATCCCAAGAAGTGTGTGTTTGGGGTAACTGAAGGCAAACTCTTGGGACATATCATCTCTAAAAAGGGGATAGCCATAGACCCTGAAAGGGTAGAGGCCATTCTAAAGTTGACACTACCACATAGCCGCAAAGATCTAAAATATTTCTTTGGGAAGATCAACTTCGTGAGGAAGTTCATTAGTGCCTTTGTAGAGATAGTAAAACCATTAAACAACATGCTCAAGAAAGACGTCAAGATTGAATGGACCCTCCAGGAAAAGAAATATTTTGAGGAGATCAAAAGTGCCATTTCTATGGTGTCGGTCCTTGTCAGTCCTGACTACACCATCCCTTTCAAGGTTTACTCTTTTGCATCAAAACACTCATGCGCATGAATCCTCACACAGAAGAAGAACAGTGAAGACGAAAGACCCATAGCCTTCATGAGTTGCCCTTTCAAATATGTTGAACTCGGGTACCCAAACCTAGATAAACAATCATTTTCTCTTGTCAAAGTGGTAAAGAAATTTTGACATTACATCTTGAGGAGCAAAGTCATTGGGATAGTTCCCAATGCAGTCGTGAATTCTCTTTTGATGTAGAATGAGTTGGGAGAGTGGAGAGGAAAATGGATGGAAATCCTCCAAGAGTTTGACCTCTAAATCCAACCAATGAAACTAGTAAGGGGCCAAGGCCTAATGAAGCTGATCTTTGAGGTTGAAGAAGGTCTAGTCAGCCAAACCTACACCGATCAAGGTGTGATCACTGATGTATGGTATCAAGACATAGTGTACTATTTATTGCAGAATCATTGCCCATAAGAGATGAATGGTTCCTAGAGGAGAGCTATGAGAATCAAAAGCACCTCCTACATGTTGAAAAATGGACAATTGTATAAACACAATTATGAGGGTCTATACCTAAGGTTCTTAGATAGACTCAAGGCAAAGCAAATCCTAGAAGACTTTCATGACAAATATAGAATGGGGCATGGATCAGCTGACGCAACTGCTCACCAAATCTTGAGGGAAGGATATTTCTTGCCTACAATATTCAAAGACACCAGCGAGCATGTGAGATCTTGCCACACCTACCAAACAAGCACAACTCAAGAGATAAATCCAGCAATGCCCTTATAGTCGGTATACGAGGTATGCCTGTTTTCCCAATGGGGATTAGATTTTGTTGGAGTGATTAACCCCCCTTCATCTGTAGGACACAAGTTCATTTTGATAGCTATCAACTACTGCACACGCTGGATGGAGGCTCAAGCAATGAAGAATTTTACTACGGAGGTTGTGACCAAATTCTTGGAGGAGTGCATCATAACTAGGTTTGGGATGTCATTCTATCTAGTATGTGACAATGCTCCATGTTTCTCTTATGCCTCACTCACACAATGGGCCTTCAAAAACTAGGTAATCCTCAATTTCTCTTCAAATTATTATTTGCAAGGTAATGGCATAGCAGAGTCTACAAACAAGAACTTAATAATAGTGATCAAACACCTCCTGGATGACAACCCTAGGGATTGGCACACGCAATTGAAATATGCTTTGTCAATTGATCATGTAAGGATCAAAAATACCCTAGGGACATCTCCATACCAACTAGTCTATGCCTTACAACCAGTCTTCCCTATGAACTTAAAAATCCCAATCTTGAGATTCATGGACCAATATGTGGGAGGAGAAGATCGAGTACAAGTCAGGCTCATGAATCTCCTTAACCTAGAGGAGAAACAAACATTGGCTTTGGAACATGTATCAAAGCATCAAGCCATAGTCAAGAGGTGGTTCAAAAAGAGAGCTACCATTAAAGCTTTTAGGATCTCTAACCTTGTCCTCATATGGGATAAGGCCAAAGAAAATTCGGGCAGCCACACCAAGTTCCAAAGATTGTGGATAGGCCCTTATCAGATATCAAAGATCCTACGGGAAAACACTTTTAGGACCAGCACATTGAACAGAGAGTTGACTCCATTTCCAGTCAATGGACAATTCCTCAAAAACTACTTTGGATCCTAAGTGGGAATGCCTTCTATCCTTTGTACCATAGTATTTTTTTTGGTTCTTTTCTTTTTTTTCCTTTTTTCTTTTTTTTCGTCGCCCTTGTCATCAGTCCTTTCTTCATTTATTTTGTTGGGGCTTGTTTTGTTTCTTTGGGTCAGGTGTTCTTGGATCCGTTCGAAGGTAGTCCATAGATTGGAGCAAAGGTATTTCTTAGTCAATTTCTCCAAAGAGACATGCAACGCAAAGAACATTGTCCAAAAGGCAAAGTGGTGATAGCTATCAGTGACGAAGAAGAAGAATTTCAAAACTCAGTCACCCTAATCATGAAACACACTAAAAAGAAACATTCAAGAGTGATGGTTTCTTGAGCATTTGTTAGTTGTGACCAGCACTAGTGCATAGATTCAGCTACCCACCAATCCCAGAACCCAAGTCTAGATAAATGCAGAGGCAATAACAAAAGAAGAGAGGAATAGCTAAAGAGAGAGGAAGGAAAACACACACACAAAAAAATTGTCCCAAAGAGGTCACAAGTGCGATATCTAGGTGCACAACCTAATAGTTGCTCGAATCAAATCAAATACGAAGAAAAAAAAATTTATGGACCTGAACCATGAAGCACACTAACGTCCAGGGCTTGATACATTTCAAAAGCACATGGAAGAAATAAAAAAATACTATCCAAAAGATAGAACTCTCAAAGCAAGAAAGCTACAGCCTAATAGGTAATATAGACTTGGGTGACTATGACAACCTCTACCAGGGCTATGAATGCCTAACCGACAATAGAGGAAGGTTATGCTTGGGATTTGGGGAAAACTTTTTCGGGGCTATGAACGCCTGACTGGTAGAAAATCTCTTTTCGGGAAACCCTGGTCTACTTGGCAAAGGTTGGGAGCAACTGGAAAATGTTCTGGTTACCAAAATCAAAGGTCAAGTAATGAATACACATGAACACACACTGGGAAACCAGTAGAAAACCTTAGATTGGAGGTCATTTAAATATTTGTCGACACCAAAACCTCTTGGCTTTGTTCTACTGCAAAGCTATAGCCCAAAAGAGTAATGATGATAAAGAAATGCCTTGGTCATTCCTCCTTTTGTGGGGGCTATTTTTTGTGGGTCCACAATACACACCCCATTTTTGGTCCTTTGCCCATGGGGACCCCTCTTTTTTGGGGGTCTTTTTCCTTTTTTCATGTCTGCCCCCCCTTCAGTCCCCACCAGGTCAGTCTCAAAAAAGTGTTGTCAGGATTCAAATAGAAGAAGACACCTTTTTCGGCCTTTCATCCCTTTCAGCCTTTCTGAGGACCAAAGTCCCCTGAAATACTGAAATGACTGAAAGGCCAAAATTCATCCCTTTAGTGTTTTGGCCTCCTAAAACACCGAAAGGCCAAAGATGTTTGGCTTTGGGTTTTTGATGTTTCAGACACCAAAACACTGAAAGAGCTGACGTACACCGTGGGTTATAAATAGGCTAAAGAGCCCTAATTTAATCACTTCATTCCTTTTGATCTCTAGCATTTCAAGAGCTCACGACTTCAGGATTTTTTCTCTCACTTTTTATGCCTACTCACCCCACATCTTTGAGGTTTGTTGTTTAATCCTCCTCCACTCTCAGCTCATTTAAGGAATGCCTAAGAAAAATACTGCATCACCCATGAAGTACCTATACAAGGGGAACACTCCCCCTTCCAAACTTGGCAACAAGAACATTGAAATCACTGATACTGATATCGGGAATGTAGATTGGGATGAATTCTTGACAAGGTGTGCCCAACTAGTTGAGAGATTAGAGGATTGTACCTCACTAGTATTAGCAGGACTGGTCAACACAGCATCCCACCCAGTGGCTGTGACCTCATCTAAATTGATCATGACCTTGGAAAACCATTTTGACTCTGACAAAAGGGTGGTTCAAAATACAGAGGGTCAAGTAGTATTTGATATTAGGCCAAACATCATAGAGGATGTCTTCCACCTCCACAAAGGCATAGACAAGTTCTATGAATTTTTCATAGAGAAGGGAAACTTGTGGTTCAATAACAAAGGGGAAGAGGCCTATGATATAGTTAATAAAAATTACCTCAACCAACCTCTCCCCAAAAATAAGCTAGACAAGATAGACTTAAGGAGGGGATACATGAAGGATGATATCAAGATAGCCATAACGCTACTAAGACGAGTATATGGATTACCACAATCCTCTCAACTGGAGAATTGGATGATTCTCCTATTAGAAAGATTCAGAGGCTACAAGTCTAGGTTCAATTGGGGGACCATCATTAGTGAGAAGTTGGATGAAAAGTTGGTGGCAGTAAAACACAACCCCAAGTTTTATATGAGTACCTACGTGGTGTACCTATTGGCAGCATGGGTGAACTACCCAGGAATCATCAATAGGGGAAACCTAAATGATCCCAATGCATGGCCTCACATCATGTACCCCCATTTACATAAAAGGGAAAACATGTCAAAGGACAACCCAGACTACAGGATAGTTAATGACACCTTCATTTTTGCAATCATCCAATCCATTGAGGGTGATTTTGCAAAAAGGATGTCAGAAGAAGCAGCCGCCAAGGTAAGGGCCATTGAGGCTTATTATATATAGTACAAGATGTTCACCTACATCTAAGTGGCAGGGTCCACTTTGAAACCTAAGAAATTTCCCAGATACCCATCTAATTGGGTAATCACCTTAGAGATGGCCAGGTAGCTTGTAAGCGCCTATGAGCATATCAAGAAAAAGAAGAAACATTAATGGGACTTCCCCATTTCTCTGGGCCCATACACCTTACAAGATATGAAGGTATGCAAATCCTTGGCCTTCAAGTGGGATGAATGCCCATTACAACTATATAAAATAGTTTAGCCAAGGTTTGACCCAATCGAAACATACAATCACATAATCGACATGTTTTATGTCCATGAGCCACATCTAGAAGATCATTGGATCAATTGCATAGATGAGTATGAGATCAGAATTTTGGATTACTATAGGATGTCCCTCACCCTTGCATAGCACACATTGAAGACCCCAATTCCTCCTAAGGTTTGGGAGGAGGAATTAGATGAGGTATTATAAGCCATCTATACTCTAGATAAAATATATGATAGGCCTATCATGAATGCTAAAGTTGATAAAGATGAGAACGATGACATTGAGTTCTGGGCCAGGTACATACTCACCATGATAGAAGCTTGGATCAAAAGGCCTTATAAAATGGAGCCCATCCCCATAAAGACACTAGTGGATCCACCCAAGAAGGTGGATAAATAGCGCGGGGAGAAAAGTACAATGTTGCAATACAAGAAGGCACCACCATAGAAGCCAAGCACGGTATATGGACATGAATGTGCAATGGAGTATGGGTCAAACCCAAGGCACAAGACTCCTAAGACAAGAATGACTAGGAAAATAGATCCTCCCATAGGGCTGGGCCAGCATAGGTTTCACCAGATGAAGGACCCTCCACTTCTAGACAATCTTCTCCTGCCACCAGAAAGGGCAAAAAGACATACAAGAGGAAGAAAGCTTATGTGTCTCCGCAATTAGAAACTGTACAAGAGGAGCCACAAGAAGAGGAAGAGGGAGAGATCCCTCTAGTCAAAATGACAAGGTCTCAAAAAAGGAGAGAAAATGAGACTAGGAGGAAACACCAAGAGGATCCTAAAGAGAAAGATAATCCCTTGGATTCTCTAAGATCATATGAGTTCCAAATGTTAGACTTTGAGGGTCTGGAAGGTTTTTTGGACCCAGGCCAGGACATGCCAGGTTATGCAACTGGGTATGAGGTAGGTGGTCCTTCTCTTTTTGAACCATAGGTAACCCTAACTCCACCTCCCTCTCAATTTACCAATCCAAACCCAAATATACCTATTGTGGGAAAGATCTCTAAAGCAGATCAAGGGCTCGGGAATCAAGAGTCCCCAATCACCCAAGAGGTGACTAGAAATGAGCCCACAATAGAAACCATTATTGTTAAAACACCCCCTCACATTCTTGCTCCACCAACTACTCTTCCACCTCATATTCCTACTCCACCACCATTTCTCCCAACTCCAATTACTCTTCCACTTCCAATTCCAAATCTCCCAAAACGTACTCCACCACCATCAAGCCCTTTTCCTTGCCACATCCTGACCCCTAGAGGATCAGTAACCATAGAGGCTATGTCACCTTTTGAAACCACATTAAAGGTCATGACTGGTCTCAATACTGAAGTGTTGGTTAGCTCCTCAGGAGATGAAGACAAAGGCCAGGAAAAATAAGATGAGGCAATGGAAGAAGAAGACAAGGCAGAAGAGGAAAGGGAAAAGAAAGAAGAACACCAAGGAGAAATGAATGAAGGGGAATAGAGACAGGAACAAGAACAAGGGCCAAATAAAGAGGTGACTCCAAGTTTCAAAAATTTGGATTCAGTTCTTCAGGTTACCCCATATGAGTCGGTCACCGCATCTAGTAAGCCTACATGGTTTACTAAAGAAATCTAGTTAAGGAGAAGAACTTATATAGATGAGGATGAAGGGGAAAATATATATATAGAATCCTTAAGGAAATATTTTCATCAGACAAAGATCATATTACTAGTGCAAACAATGTCCTATATCACTCAAGAGACTAGGGGGCGCTAGAAGGCATAGTTTTCAGTCCCATCCGCTAGCACCTCTCAAACGCAAGCAACTCTAAAAGACTATACAATTTAGGAGGTAGATTTGGGGGAACCCAGCAGGGAAGGGAGTAAGACACTAGAAGCCTTAGGGCTTAAACATGCTCTGGGTTTCATGAGTAAGGATGAGGAGACCATAAAATCCTTGACAGAATAAAGTGAAGCCTTGAAGAAGTTCATTCACAAAATGGTTGGTCCTATTGACCCCAACTACCTAGAGGCCTCATTATAGGTAATGTTAAATAAGAGAAATACCCAGACCTATCAGTAGGGTTAATACCATCCTTCATCAAATAAAGTGTAGATTGGAAGGAAGATTTTGAGCAGTACGGGGAAGGTTCCATCAAATAGGTATTCAAACCTTATAGGGTTATTCTAATAGAAGCTAAAAATTTGATTTATTTGATGAAAAATGAGGGTGGCTTGGAGTCTGAGACAAGAAAATGGTGAGCAGCCCTCCAAGATTTGCAGATCATTAAGAAATAGTGCTTCCAATTTATGGTAAAGATATATGAGGGTGAGGAGCTAGACAATTTTGGGACTTGGATCAAGCGCATAACCAATATAATTAGCATTTATGAAAAAATTCAAGCCTCCATATTGGAGAAGAAGAAGTCTTGGAATGGGTGGAAGAAATAGATGTTTTCTTCATAGGGATCAGCCTTGATTTGTACCAGGATGAAGCTAACCATATCTTACGGTCATCTAAAGAAGTGGTCCAACAATTCAGGGACATTATGCCAAGCATAGACATCAAGGCGGCCTTGCAACAATTATTTTATTCAAAAGAAGAGATGACAAAGATTACAAGCCATGAAGAGGAGATCCAGTTATTTTATTTCAAGCTAACTACCTTCAAAGAAAGGCAAGAATGAAAGGTCAACAAGGTGAAAAGAAAGAAGATAAACTACAAGGAAGTTCAAGAGGTCATACAGAGGCTCTGGGATGCACACCCAGAAGTATTCCCAAACTGACCCCTTGGACCACTAAGCATTTTGAAGAAGCAATCTCTAGCACTTAACAAAATTCCCTAAGGCAAGTTTTGGCATTTCGGCCTTTCATCCTTTTGGCCTTCCAAATATTTTGTCCTTTTCAGCTTCCAACAAGTCCGAACTTCAAACCATAATTTTTTTGTTTAACACTTAAAATTTTTGGGACACTAAAAAGTTTCAGAGTAGAGGTCAGGGTCCGAAAATCTGGGTGTTTCCAGTGAGATCACTTTTTTCACACCAGTTGAACTCCAAATCAGATTGATGGTTAACTTGAGTTCATTTTGAAGGGACTAAGGGTCTCTTACTATTCTCCACCACCAGAAGAGCCTCTTGATGAAGAATTTGAGGAAAACTCCAAGAATCGAGAAGAAGACTCCAAGTTTTCAGAAGAAACCCTCCTTCTTTTCTCTTTCTCTTCTTGGCGAGTTTGATCCTCCTTACAGGGGAAAATTGATTGCAAATGGATTTAAGAATCCATGCAAGTTATCCATTATTAGTTAGTAGTATTTTCCTTTCAACAAAGTTTTAGTTTTAGCTTATGTTCATTAATTTAGACTCTCTGCTGCCCTAATTTTGACATTTAGAGTTGTAGATCCAAAACTCTATATATTGTAATCACAAATCAATGTAAAGGGTCAAATTCTTAGTAATATAAAAATATACATTTGGTGCTTCATTTGTGGTGTGTTAATTGCTTCTACCTATGCAAAATTATTGGATGTATGCTTGCATTATTTATTATTTTCAAAGAGCCTCTTGTTTATTGTGCTTCGGATTCGTGTTTCTTTTAGTTGGAGTTTGTTGTTGTTCATTTACCTTACGGTGATGAATGTGTGGAAGAGATCATCTTTGGGATTTATGATAAATCTATCTCATGGGTGCGCACACCTTAGTGGCTTCACAATTTGATAGATTTTGAATATCTTGCATGAGTGAATTCATCTTCTCTCCAAACGCTTGCAACCGCGGGGTATTGAATTTTGACTTGGTCTGATTTATGCTTCGTGGGTTTGTTCCAAATCTCTTCATCATTCAATTCACAAGGAATAATTCACAATATTTTATGTCTGTAGGATTTAATTTTTGCAATTTGCTTCATTTCTCACTACTTTACTCTCTTTAAATTTTGTCTTTAAATTCTGAAAATCAACATCTTGAAAATACAAAATTGCATTTTACTTACAACACCCATATTTTAAAATGGAAAATACCAAAAAAGAACTAAAGTGTTTTTCTATTTGATGCCTTGAACATACTAGCAAAGGCCTCCTCGTGAACATTCACATTTATCTTCAACTGATTAACCAAGCAGGTTGTGACCCTACCCCGGAGAACCTTGGGAATAACATCGTTATTCTTTTAAAAGAGAAAATCAAATCTTGAGATCCTAGCAAGTTGTCTTGTGTAAAAGCAACACTCAATAGGTCCCATAAACCCGTCATCAAGTTTAGGTCATAGATATATATTGCCAGCAACGGATTATTTTACAAAGTGGACTGAGGTTGTTGCATTGAAAGATGCAAATGAAACTTTAGTTCTGAATTTCTATGAAGATCTGATTGCAAGGTTTGGAGCACCTAAATCCATTGTTTTTTATATTTCTTTGGCCTTTTTTGGCACAAGAATTACTGATTGGGCAGTAAAGAATAATGTTTATCTTAGTACCTCATCCAATTATTACCCATGGGGTAATGGACAAGTTGAATCAACAAAAAGAAATCTGATTCGCATCATCAAGAGGATATTGAAGACAACCAGTGAGCTTGGAGAAGAAAGTTAACGCAGGCCTTGTGGGCTAATAGGCTCACTCCAAAATGCTCTACAGGTATCTCACCTTATAAGCTGGTTTATGGAAGAGAGGCAAGATTGCCAATTTTAGTAGAGTTTCCCAATTTGAGCCTGATCAAGGAATTGGATCTTCTAGACTAGATTCCCATGGAGGTAAGGTTCGATGAATTTATAAAGTTAGAAGAGATTAGGAAAGAATATTTTCAGAAGTTGGAAGAAAATCATGTTCAAATGAAGAAGACATTTGACTGAAAAGTTGTCGCAAGAGTCTTTCAAGAAGCTGATTTAGTTCTGAAATGGGATGAGATGAAGAGTAGACCTGGTAAGCATTCAAAATTGGATGCCATTTGGGATGGTCCATTTGTGATTACAAGATGCAAGGCCCATAACACTTTTCAGCTCTCAAATATGGAAGGGGAAGAATTGCCAATCTCAGTTAATGGGATCCACCTCAAGAGTTGTTTTTGAGGTTAGTTTGGTGTGAATAAGTGATTTGCACATAGTTAGTATCCTTTTAGTTAGTTTCTATTAGTACTTCTATTCCCACCATGTTCACATCAAGAAGATACACACCATGCATAATCAAAAACCCATTAGGGTTCCAGATTATAAATAATGAATACCTCAATAATATAAACATGGTAGAAAGAGAAGTTGTTTTTCAGATAGTTTGCTTTGCAGTTTTGAAGGTAGAATGAATAGAAACAGCAGGATCAATCACATGATATGTGCATGAATATCATATCCATCATATGCGACATGGATAATTTCCATTGTCCCATATCATACGCATCATGCTCACACCTATACCATGCAACCAGGGTTACTATTCAAACTCATTCTGCCTTTGAGTTTAGTTTGTTTCTATTTTTGGACATCATCATCATCATCTGAATTATGTCCATCATATGATACATAGAAAAATTCTACTATATCATATCATAAACATAGGTTTAGACAGCAATGATGAAGTGCAGGGTGTTGTTAATTGATAGTTTTGCTTTCTCTAAGTGTTGGTCAGCACGAGTTTCAGTTTAGTTTTTAGTTTTTAGTTGGTTTTCAGTTTGAGAAGTTCAGTTGTTCCTAAAGTTGAAGAATCTGGCCCAATGGATAAGCAAAAGGCAACTGGTCTATTTTTGTTAAGTAGGCAAACACCCCTAGGAGGTCACCAGAAAATGTTATCATTTTAGTTGCACACTAAATTGGTAAATTGATAAAAAAAAAAGTATTGGATTATGAATTTTGTAGTTGTTGTCTTAAGTTGCAGAATTGTTTAAATTAAGAAGATAAAAGTACACATGCATCATTACAACTATAAACATCAGAAAGATTGCATAAAGGTACATCTATTCAACACTACTATTTAGATATTGAAGACAGAAATACATTGCTTTTGCATTCATGTTAACACTGATGTTGTTCTCTAAGTATTGATCAGATTTAAACTTTCCATTTCATAATTGATCATTACATTGAATATTCAAATTGAATGTAATAAATAAGTATTCATTCATAGGTTATAGCTTTCAAATTGTAAACTTAGAGAAGATATACAATGCTGAAAGTAAGAAAGAAGCATAGAAGGTTTAGGGATCTAAGCATTGCCTTGGAGAGGTCTTCTTCATTCTGGTAACCCGCCATCTGAATCTGCATGTCCTTGTGTCCCTGCCTGAATGTTTCTATTAGTTTTGCATTCTTGTCTCATTTTAAGTCTTCTTTTGTTTTTATCCTGCATCATGGAGAGATAAAATAGTTAGATCCAAATTGGATCTAAGCAATACATAGATACCTAAAACAACATGCTACAGTCACACTTTTAGAGCTATACATCTATGTAAACATCAATGCAATAGCAAAGTGTGCATCTGCAATAACTAAATAAAGTATTAAAGGGACATAATTCTATGAAACCTTTTACTGCATATAGTTGTTATCCTGCATTATTCAGGATTTGTTATTTAGGAAAATAGAGCATCCACATATTAGGTCAGTAAACCCAACCAGGGAACCAACATTCATACATAAATGTCATCCCACATGACATTTACATACAAACATTGATTAACTGATTGTATACATTAACCTAACATGTGGACTTGGTGGTGTGTGCAAGCGAGAAATATGTACATAAATTCTAAAGTATGAAATGCAGAAAGAAGAGAAATGCAGTACACAACAATTGTTACAAAGTACATACATGTTGTTACATATTCAACACTATTGATGCAAACATGATGAGCACACTAATGATGATAAAAATCAAAAGATGGATGCTCCAAATTAAAATGGGATGATCTAATACCATTAATAGAGAAGATGCTAAAAATGGAGATGAATTGCAATTAACTAATGAGGTAACCCTGTTACTCAATTATGGACAAGAGAAGATCATTTATAATGTGGTTTGAAATGGAATGAATATGAAAATGTAGAAAATCAAATGAAACAATGCACAAAGATAATTCAGAAACAAAGAATACTAATGTTGTTACAAACTAGAATGCATATGCAAAAGAGCTAACTGTATTGTTATCAAAATAGAAATTGTATACACATGGTTTGTACATTATTGACATCACACAAGTACTTTATCTCAGTAATGTTTTGAACATTATCATCTTTGAATAACAGGAAAAAGAACACAGCGATATCCATGTTTGTAGAAAGAGAGGAAGGTGCACATTCAAGCAGTGTTACCTTTTTATAACATATCCATCTACAAAATCAAATGGATAATCAGTATTGTTGTATAAGTTATGTACGTACAGAAGAGGATGAGCATATAAAAAGAGGACTACAATGATATAATCAGCTATAATATGCATGATGATAGCAAGTTTTCAAGAAAATAAAGGTAATAGTGCTGCTATAAATGTTCAAAGTACAACATTAAAAGATGTAATATAACAGTGTTATTACTTACTTCTATTAAAAGAGAAGAGCAAATGCAGTGCTTTATCAACAATGGAAGAGAGCAATAGTGTTATTAATCATTGTTGTTGTTCATATTTAAATCATAAAATGACATGTTTATGCATGAATGGAAATGCTTGATCAAAGGTATGTCGATGCATAGACTAAATCAGATAAAGATCAAATAACATCCATGCTTGCAGAAGGCATCAATAATGTTGTTAAAAGAAGTATTTATAAGGAATGGAAATTAGAAAGATGTTTTTTATACATGTTTATCAAATAACAATGCTTTTGATTATAAGGTTTATGCATTTTAAATGTTCAAAGTTTGTTTCATAGTATTATGCATGGGTGTCACAAGCTCGTGCTCGAACCCCATGTGTAATGTTTTATACTAAATGGAATAACAGTGTGTTTTGTTTTACACTATTTTGCAAGCAAGAGGAACAACATATTTAGTATGTTCAGACAATAATAGTGGAAACTAAACACAAGACATAATGATGTAGACCAAACATGTAATATTCTCAGTTCAACAAATAAATGTCCACGGTTTCACTAGTAGTAAAGAGTGTTTTTTTTTGTAATATTCAAAACATTTATGGTCATGCTGGAAGTCAAACATTATATGTTTCTTAGACAATAAATAATGTCCACGGCCTCAACAAAAAGAAGTATGTTTTTTGTTATGACATTATTGTCCAGATTCTAAAAGAAAACATTGAATAGAGTTTTAAGCCGACAAAAGACAATATCTTAGTGAGACCAACAGTTTGCATATGTTTTTCAAAGTTTACATCCAGATATGCAGAAATGACCATGTGGGTATCCCAATTTTGTTAACATTAAAAGCAGTAGAGAGTGACTCAAAGTGGAGCTCATTTTTTATTTATGCTAAAAAGAAGGAATCTACAGAAGGAGTAAACAAAAGAACCCCAATTTTCTACTGAAAAGATGTAAATAAGAACCCAGAAATATTGCAATAAATCATGGAGAAGCGTTAAAGATAAAACATGTAACCTAAGACTTTTTAAATCATGAGATGTAATAGCAAGTTCAAACAAGTAGAAGAGAGTGAATAAAAGAAAGAGGATACCTTATCTGGTGTTAAACAAGGCGAGCATGGTGGAGTCCAAATCTAGAAGATACACCATGTGTTACGGTATGGAGTCAAAGTTGCAGACTAGTTTGAAATGCTGAAGGCCAAGTTCATTGTACACCATGAGCTTGGAATAAGTCTGAAGATGTGGCTGAAATATGCCAAGCTTCAAGACCAAGTTAACCAAAGGTGCATGCACATCTTTCAACCATAGCTTGGACTTAGTCCAAGATTACAGTGGTTTAACTACAGTGAAACACAAACAAACCCATAACTCCAACAAACTTCAAAATTTCAAGATATAGAGACAGCGACACATTTTATGGCATGGGAAACTCAAGTTACAAGCTGCAGTGAAAAAGACTACAAGTTGGAAACTGAGTGCATTTAGAACCAAATGGAGACCAAGTTCAACTATATGGAGCCCGAGATCCTTGCCATGCAACTCAAACTTCATGCTCAAGTAAAACAATGTAGATGACTTAAAAACAATAGAGAGATACCTCTAGTGGTAAACTATAGATGAGCTCGAGTTTCCATGTTTCAACAAGATGGCTAGATTCCACATCCAGCTATAGGTGCAATCCTGATTGACAACAAGAATGATGAAAAAGGCCATGAGGTTGAGGCTTGAGGTACACTAGTGAACATGGGTGCACTTAGTTGGGAACCTGTCATGCTTTGTGTGGACAATGTGCTAGCTTGATTTGCAGAGCTAATATGATTTGACATAATCCGCACAAATATTGTTGTCATCAAAGATGGAAAGATTTGGAATATCATAGGTTCTGTTTGAGAGGTTCAAGTGGTGTTTTGACCTGTGAGAGGGTTCTTGAGCCATTTTTTTGACACATTAAATTTGATGGGGATTTTGACTCCCTTCTTAGTCAACATGGCTAAGAATAATCCAGGATTCCTCTCTACAACAGCGTCAACAACCTATGTAGAATAGGCATCTTTATCTATATCCTTGAGAACCTCCTTTATGACATCGTGGAAAAGTGTTGGTCTATGGGGATTATCAATGAAAAGAGCAGGACTAGTTTTTCTGAAAGGGTCATCCTCTTGCTCTTGTTCCCATAAGGGAAATCGGTTGATATAGGACTCATCAGGTTGAGTCTTAGCCTTTGACTTAGTGTAAGGCCCTCTATAAGGTGTTATAAGGTGTCTGAGACATAGTGTTGTCCATATTTTTTGACTAAAACAAGTGATATAAAGCAAATAGAAAAGGATAACCTTTTCTAGGGGAGTTTGAGTTATGTTTGGACAAGGGTAATTCTAAGAACAGATGTTGATTTATCTTGATCTCAAAGACTTGGTGATGTAAGAATAGGATTCTTTGACTATTTCTTGGGACAAAGTCACTGATAAAGATTTGATGATTTTGAGATAACAGGATAAAGATAATCAAGTCTGAACTTTTGAACTAACAATGTTTTAGACAATAATCATGTTTTCAAAGAATGGATGATCTTTAATGTTTAGAGATTCACACAATATTCTTTGCATTTTTCTGGGATGTAGACACTGATCTTTTACACCAAATGGGGAATCTTTCCAAGGTTTTCAAGTAAAAATAGATGCTCAGAGTTCTTGCCAAAGTGCGGAAAACTTCCACCAATTGCAGTAATTAAAAGTTCTAGTTCGGCAATAAAAGTGTTGATTATGGTATAATTCCATCGATTGTAGCACGATGTGGACAATTGCAGAAAAAGGGAGACAGACTAGAAAAAGATCTCAAATTGGCTTATCTGTCTGATAAAATTATTTTCTGGAACAAGGATTCTGATTGCAGAACATGTTTGATGTTGACAACCTAGACTTGAACACATTGGACTTATTTTGACTTTTTTTATGTTGGTTTTACATTTTTGGAAATTGATCATAGAACAAGAATAATAGAAAATATGTTTTGTAATCTAATACGATTTTTGAGACAAGGAAAAAAAAATTAATCTAGGTCAAATTTGGATTCAAGATACAATGTTATAGGTGCAATGCTTGAATGTTCATTAGCTCACACATCAAGTGTCATGCTACTAGGACATGAAGGTCCATGACGTAGGTGCCCATGTTTTTCCATTGCCAGATATTATTTTCATGCTAGTGAAGATCTCTTTCACTAACACAATACCCTGGGACACATATGTTGGGAATCTTGGGGGGGAATTCTGCAACCCCTTGCACTATAATAAGGTATTTTTTTGGAGGTGAATCATTTTTGGCCTCTATATTAACAAGGTTGTAGTAGGGTCTGTGGCATCTATCCAATCAGTTTTTACATGTGTGACTCACTTAAGAGCCTAGTTGACCATGTTGGTTACTTAGGTATATTTACCTAATCCAGGCTATCATCAACACACCTCGCTCGAGATTGG
Source organism: Thuja plicata (assembly GCA_018584345.1). Taxonomy (NCBI): domain Eukaryota; kingdom Viridiplantae; phylum Streptophyta; class Pinopsida; order Cupressales; family Cupressaceae; genus Thuja; species Thuja plicata. The sequence continues at coordinate 3,488,107 of MU227685.1, forward strand.
CTAGATATAAAATGAAACTTTGTTTTGCGTCTTGTTTATATACCATTCGGAAGGATTACTAGTTTAAGGTCATTCTTCGAGGAAGAAGTGCATTCCCCAAACATGCCTTTCTAAAAATTATATAGGTTTTTAATCTAACAGATTTGTGCAAGCACACCAATGACTCAATACACAAGGTTAATCGATTAAACCCCAAAATTTCAAGTGTGAATTAAGCTAATCACCCATACAAGCATGAATGTTCAATTTTAAGCCCAAAGTAGATGATGATTTGCTAGTTCAATTTTAATGCACCACATTCAAAAGATTGTTTGTCTTTGTTCAATTCTTAACCACCACGTCAATTTTAAGCACCACTTTGTAAATGTGAGGTTCAAGATGTTTGCATGCAATTTTTGTTTTAAGCACTAAAACACAAATGAATGATTTTTAGGTTGCTTTGTTAACTGTTTTCTCACCACAAGCTATCAAAAAAAAGTGATTAGTACCAAAATTATCTAATTAAGAATTGAATAATATCTCGCAACTCTAGAATTGTTAAGACCGTTAAGACTAATTGTGACCTTGTACTTAGCTGTGAAACATTTGATAGAATCAAGATTTCTGTTGTAATCTTCACTTTGATCTTTTGCTACAATGGCCAAGATGACTCTTTGTTGTGTGTGGTAGTTATTGGTCTTTCTTACGGTAGCTCTTAGTAATCTAGCACCCGGGATATGTCAGATTACCCTCTTAGCCATTAGTCATTGGTCAATCCTGCACAGAAACTGAGAAAACAATCAGATTTTAACAAAAAAATAGTGAATTTGAATCAAATAACCAATGATTCTATCGATTGCGATAATGTTCTATCAATTGCGGCAAAATTGTGTCAGATGCAGCTAAATTTTTCCGATTGCGATAAAGCACTTTTAGTTGCGGCAAGATGTTGGCAATTGCTGCACAGATCGGTCAATTGCAGTATAATTTTCTCGATTGCAAAAAACTGGTATCAATTGCAGCATAGATTGGTCAATTGTGGCATAGTGCAAGAAAATAGAGAACTAAATAATGACAGAAAAACTTGAGAAATCCTCAAATCGATTGCGGCATTAAACCAGTCGATTGTGCCAGATTTTCATCAATTGCAGTAAAATACCCAATGTTTGTGAAATTACAAGGATATAGAAAAAAACATTAAAAAATAAATCCTGCAGCCGTAAGGCCAAAGCAAAAAAGTCATGTCTATCGTCTGTAAGTGATATTTTAGTTGTTTGATTCATGTCGGGTTCACCAAAATGTGTCAGGTGTGTTCTGTACGATCAATAATGAGGGTTAGTAGCACTGAATTGCAATGGAAATAAATTAATAAAACTACTAAGAATGAACCTATGAACAATAAAATGACAAGCAATCGAGGAATAAAAACGAATGCAAACCAACAAAGTTTGAATCTTCTATTGTCTCTCTCTACTCCTAAAATGTTGTGTGTGTGGTGCTCAGTATTAGTATGGGCAGCGTCTATGACGTGGGAGTGTTGAGAATATGATATTGAATTTGTGATCGCAAGAAGGCTTGATGCTTGAACATATCTAACAGAGTAAGGGTGCATGAAAGCTTGAAATCTTGGATGTTTGATCGCAAGAAGGCTTGATACTTGAACCAATCTAACAAAGTAATGGCGCACAAAAGCTTGAAATCCTGGATCCTTCAAATGGTTATGAAGGGTTGTTTATATAGAATATGGAAATTATATGAACGGTTGAGATCAATCCCAGATATTAGAGGATGAACGGTTAAGATCAAAGGAAACTAGAGAAGCCATCAGTAAACTCCACCTCCTCAACTTGGAGAGACGAGATAAAGTTTGGTTAACTGAACAACTAATTATGAGTTACCTTTTGAACTAAAGAGGTAATGTGGAGTTACCATTTTGAACTGAAGAGGTAGCTGGAGAAATTCATGCAATCAAAGATTTGATCAAAAGTTCTCTTTTTTTGAACTAAAGAAAGGGTTTAATTGAATATTTAATTCATTTTTGTAATTAAAGTATTCAACATGTGAGATATTTGAATTCTTTTTGGTTCTAGAATTGAATTATTGAATTAAATTAAATTAATTTAATTAGAAGAATTAATTAATAAGTTTAAACATTGAAATTTAAACTTTAGGAAATTGAATTTAATTAATTAATGGATATTAATCAATTAAGGTTAATTAATTAAATAAAGTTAATTATTTAATTAATTTTGGGGATTTGATTAGATGATCTGGGGAATAAAATTAGAAGAAAATAGATGATTAATTAATGATTAAAAAACCATTAATTAATAGATTAAAATTAGTGTTCGTAATATAAGGTCGCAAGTATGTCCATTTTAGGGTGTCTATAGATTGTAAATTATTTCTACTCTCCTACATCTCTGTCCAGAATTGGTTCAAATAATTTTCCTATTTCCTTTGTTGCTGATGTTATGAGTGGCAAGAGAAATTTCTCCTTTAGGTTTGAGAAAATGTGGCTATCAAACCCAAATATGGAGGATAGTATTAAGAAATGGTGGAATATTGATGTTGATGGGACTACAATGTTTAAAGTGGCCAAAAAACTAAGATACATAAAGGACAAAGTTAGAAAGTGGAACAAGGACATTTTTTTGGGATATATTTGCTTCAAAGATAGACTTACAGCTTGAGCTCAAAGACATCTAGAGAAGAATTGAAACTAAGGGATACAGTAAGGACTCTATGGTTAAGGAAAATCAAATCTTGGTCAAATACCATGACATTATTACCAAGGAGGAGGTTTTCTAGAAGCAGTGATCCTGTGCACTCTAGCTTACTGCTAGTGACAAAAATAGTATATTTTTCCATATGACATCCCTCAAGCATAGAGTAGATATTACAATATTTTATATTTCTACTGAGAAGGGAAAGTTGGTGAAAGAGGAAGAAATATGGGCATAAATTATTTGATTCTTCTCTTCTTTTCTTACTATTGACACCAACTTGAGAATGAAGGATTAGAACTTGTTGCTTTTTGTTATGCACCAAATTTTTCACCCTACTAAACTCTAAATTCTAGTAATCTAGCATAGCATGGGATTCACTTCTGCATGTGGGATATGCAAGACTTGAAATGAAACCTCCAGATTCTAGGCCGATTCCTATTGGATAATCACCTATTTGACTTGAAAACTTAAAATTAACCTTGGAAGGAAAAGGGATAGAAATATTGTAGTAAAGAACTTTAAAAAACAACAATAAAATGCAGAAAAACTCTATCCTACTAGATGATACACCAAATTTTCATGAAACGCGACTTTAAATGACTAAGATTTGGCTTGGTATTTTGACTCAATGGCAAGTACAAACTTCTTGTATAGGCTTGCATAAATGTTTCATAGTAAGGTCTGTAATAAAACTATTAAGGAAAAGAGATTTTCACTTAAATAGCCTTCAAAACATAAACACATAATATAACCTGTAAACAAACATACACTCTAGAAAATGGGTACTTAAAAGAGACAAAACAAATAGGAATGATAACATTCACAAGAATACTTCATCAATCACTTATGTTGTACTCAGAAATGCAGAAAAGGAAAAGAAGACTAAACAATTCAAATAATATCTTTCTCCAAAAACTCAGTCACTATATATTATTTCAAAGTATGAGTTACATACATATGCCAAAATACCTCAAGGACACCAAACTACCACAGAAAGCCTCCTTTTCATAATCAGAACTCACTTCTAAACAAGAATTTTACAATATTTAATCTTTTTTTTCAAGGCAATTGCATCAAAATAGGACTTTAAAACCTCTTGGGTCAGATTCAACAAGAATCCCTATTTTTTAGGCCTTCAAAGGACTCCAAAAATACATGTGAGTAAATAAAAATTCCCTCCTTAACCCCTTCCACCATTAAGGCACCCAAAAAGGAATCCAACTCCCCTAAATTGGCTCCAAAAATCCTAGATACCCTCCACTTGTCTTCAAATAGATTCAACCTCCTTAAAAGCTTGGCTTATCCCTCCTTGACTTGGAAAAAAGAACATGATTTTACAAAATTTCATTTTAGTTAATATTCATTAAGTGGTTTATAATGATTACCAACTTAATTAATATTAATTACAGTTTATCAATGCAAAAGATACATAATTTCATATTAGATTTTGCATTTAAATTAATATTTACCTAATAATACTTATCACTTAATAAATATGAATTTTTCATAAAATATTTATCAAGTGACAAGTATCATGAAGAAAATATTAATGTACCATTTATATTTATGCAAAAATATATTATGAAGCCTACATTTGGGAAATTGTTAATAAGTTGACCAAAGACAACCTTTTCCAATCGATGGAAGTATTAGGGTATTTAATCCTAATCTAAAACACTATTTCATTTTACCTTTTCCACATTTGTCACTCTGTCTCTCTGCTGAGAATGCCACCCTACTTAGGGTTCAGAGGATTGCGGGAGAATTTTGAAGAAATCTGGACATTATCAGCACTATCTGATACCATTCCCTTCATTTTGCATCTTCCATTTTATTTTCACTATTGCACAAAGGAAAGATGTTAGGGCACAATGGAAGTTGGAAGGTTTTTTTTGCAATTTATGGCTTCATACAGGTACCCCAATCTACCTCCATATCTTTTCTATAGGATATGGTTCTTATTACTAAGAAATATGTTGAAAATTCTTAAAACTTTTGTATGTTTGTTGGCTCATAAATGAGCCCTATCTATACTTGTACATTACAGTTCATGACCTATTTTCCTATTTCCTTTCATCCATGATTTATAGATCTATTCCTTGTGTAGATTTAGTTCCATCGGGAATAAAATTAATAAAAAAAACCCAAGGCTTTTCTGTGTATCTTCTCTTCATGATTTGGTAAAATTTGACATCTACAATTTTTTTTAGGTGTGTTATGACTTTTGAGATTTCTAAAGCTCAATATGAAATGTTTTATATTTTACCTTATATTTACTAGCATGAAATAAATCATGGCTAATACATTTGAACTTTGCAAATCTGGAGGGTTCCACTCATCAGTTAATTCCATGGCCAAGTTTGAAGGTTTGTGTTGACCGCCATTGAGGAAGTTGAGTGATTGAAGCAAAATCAATTACTGTATATATCTCCTCCTTATTTGCAAATGCCAATACCTTAGAGGTTTACTAGACTATTGTTGGTCATGGCTTTATTCTTGGGAGACTCTGGCTATTATGTTCACTGTAATTGAATCTTCAAAGCTGATTCAGAAGCTATTTACATTCCCTATTTCTTTAAATGGAGGCTTGATTGTTCTCTTTGTGCCTTTGTCTTGATAACATACTGGGATGAGAAATTGTTGACCCTTCTTATTCTGAATGGAGATTTGCTTTCTCACACAACTGTAGTAGATTTCCAGTGGATTTACATCTTTCATTTGAAAATATGGCATATGAATATTTATTACTTGTTTCAAAATATGTCACTTTCAATATTTGTTCATTCTTTTACAGGTTGTGGCTGAGACTTCTTTTATTCTATAAGCTAAAATTTTCTCTTGAATTTCCAATGTCACTGTCATTAAACAAAAAAAATGATGCCTTTCTCTCAAAACTGCCCCTTGCGGTAAATGTTGACATCAGTATGTTGTATTGTAGTAATACATTTTTTTTGTTTCTTTGATGAAACCATTGGATGTTTATTTCTATTAATCTGTTATTCAAAGTATGGAATCTCTATCGGATATTATGACTACCTATGTGAACTAAAATGTCTCACAATCCTCCCCTTTGTTACTTGATGCATTGAATGTTAAATGAGGAACTTAGCCACTACATTGAATAATTAATAACTCTATATTGTCATCATTTTATTTAAGCACTTTGCATGAACATGATCCCAACATTTTATACCAGTGAATCACTTTAAGGTTGCTTCTTTTTTGTCTTTTAGTGGCATGCTAAGTTCAAACCCTTGTGGGAGCCTCATTTACTTCCACATGCCACTAAAAGAGACCTATTACTACACATACAAAAAACTTGTTAGAAATAAAACATGCATTTTGATTTTGAAGTATGTATGCACCTGTGGGATATAAATTTAAAGTAGAGCTGGTAATTTCTTAGATCCATTAGATCTAACCCCCCCTTATGTTTTTGTTCTTTTAGGATGCAAGGTAGCAAAGAAGTGAAAATGAGGGATAGCAAGAGTATAATTTATCAAAGCTAACCAAACATCAGCCAGTCATTCAGGCAATGATTGGCCCTATTTTTTTATTTATGCTTTTTCCTTTACACACATGTATGCATATTTCAACATGATGAATTCTTTTATAGCTAGTTTCATGGATTGTGTGGAGAAAAAAAATACTTTGATGAATAAAACATTACATTTTCAAAAAATATTTGCATAATATTTTTTTCTATTTTATGATCTTTCCTTCATTAAATGTAATGATTAATTTCATGAAGTAGTTTCAAAGTTATTGCATTTATCAAAAAAACACAAAATCTAGGAATAATTAGAATGAACCTTTTTTGCTTGTAATCATGATGATTCTACCAAAATGAACCTATAGGAAAATTTTGGTAACATTTTGGTAATTTCTGATATATGTCTATCTGCTAGACATAGAACCCAGTCACTATAGCTATCCATTGGGCACAAAAGTCACTGAAACATGATAGAAACATGAAAACCTTCTTGACTAAAAAAAAACCCTCTATGCACTAACTGGATGTAGATTTATGGCTTATGGTAGTGAAGTGCCAAAGCTCCCCTACCATAAGTGATAGGTGTACATTCAATTAGTTTATGGAGATTACACTACCTGAACTTTACCAAGAACCTAAGAACTAAACTCCGAGAATGTGTTAAGAAACACTTAGGGAAAACAAACAAACTAAACTACTGACAACCTTGTTGTCGATCTGAATTATAGGAAGTTACCATAATTCCCTCTGTTATGCACCATGTGTTCTTGATCATACAAAATAATGGATATATGATGCATATTGGACTAGCATATGATTTAGTGTAGCCTGTTGTAGAAGATGTTTTATGATGTGTTGCAAGACTTGAGATACATGTCTTGTTCCTCGTGTTAGATCTCTTCTTCTTAGGATTGGATTATGTTATGCTAGCACATTCAATTAACTAATCTACTGAAAAGGCTACAAACTAACTGTGCCAAGCACTTAGGGAAAAAAGAAAACTTGTAACCTACCCTAAACTAACCAGTACAAAAATTGGTCAAACAAAACCATTCACTAGATAGTTAAAATAACTACCTTTCCTCCTTAGGATATAATGCATTATATGCATGAGGACAGCTAAAGGGACATGAGACATAGAAACACATGCAGAAATATAAAGAACTACCTCTTGAAAAAATTTATTAAACCTACTAACCTCCTCAAACAGATCAAAAACAACATTACTCCAAAGAGGAGGAGAAAGTTTGACAAGCTCTGGATCAAAAATATTTGGCCTAGTAGCTTCCTTGACACCATCCTTAAATAGATCATATGTGGATGCTTTATTAGACTCCTTCTAGGCTAAATATCTGATAGGAAAGCCCCTTGTAAGAACATAAATACTAGATTAGTGAAAATGATCAACATGTTACTTTTGGTTTGCTTCTTCTAAACTCACATTCTCAAGTGCAAAATTCAGACCACCTCTGTTGATTTCAGGTTGATGGAATACTTTTGTGACAACATTATGATGTATAGGACCAGTTATCTTAGTTATCTCTTTTGTACAAAGTAATTCAATTTCTAAGTGATTACTTTATTGATCAGACTCTTCTGGTTCATGTAGCTTTAATGGAGACATCTCTGGTTCAGTTTTATCATCCACTTTCTTTTGTATTTCCAAATCAGCAGAAATTGATTTTCCATCAAGGCTTGAGAAAAAAAGTTCCTTTTCATTTCAAAAATTGTCTTCTTCAATGTCTTCTTTGGTCTTTTTCAATAAGAGATTGGTTTCTACCTTATGTAAACTTTCTTGAATTAGTAGAACTTCATGATATTGAATATCCTCTTGATGTCCTAGGACTGGTGCTTCTACCCTCTGATTTTCATCATCTTCTTCATGCTCTTACATGAGGATAGGCTTCAATTCTTCATCCACTTGGCCATAATTTAATAATGGTGTATGTTCCAGTATGATGTCCTCTTCAACAAACTTAGCCAGCTCATCAAACATGTCTGTCGTCATTTCATTGTTCTTATCAACAAAGGGATGAAGCTCAGATACAACTTCTTGTTCATAATTTTATATATGCTTTTGGGCCTCTTCATAGTGTATTTTACTGGCCTCTCTATACTTAATTGTTGTATTAATCAGGATCCTTATTTTCTCTTTGTGCTCTTGTATCTCTTTGTCATGAGATGCTAATTTTCTTTGGAAATGTTCCTCACATTTCTATTTTTTCTCTTTCAATACTATTTCATAGTATTTATTTTGGACTTCTATCTCTTTTGCAAGGCTTGCCTCATGCCGCCTATATTTTTCCACTAAATAATTCTTCTGGCATTGTTCTTGATGAGCTAACATCTCTTGTTGCTGCATATGGGCTTGATATGATCATTCCTCCTGCTACAACTTCAATTCTTGCTGGAAATCTATTTCTTGTTGCTTCTTAATATAATCTATCTGTTTGGTCATGTCCTACAACATACTTGTAGTATCTCTAATGTGTAAATCATGAACATTTGGAGGATGATGAAAAGACTGTACATGAAAGGGTTCTCTGCAAGTATTTTTTGATTGTTGGGTGGGAGGGTGGTAAGCATAAGATGAATGGTGTCCTTGAAATTCTGGCATGAAAATAGTAGCATGGTTGTTTTGATATGATAGATATCCATAGAATCGAGGAACACTTTCATGAAATGCAGGATGGTAATCCATTTTAGGCACTAAAACTGCCTAAAACTAGTAGATATGAAGTCAGAGTCACCAGATGTGCAAAACTATGACCTCTCAAAGGTCCACAACCTACTGGATGCATATCAGAACTATGAAAACTATGACCTCTTGTTCCCACTAGGCATGCCAAAATTGTTATGCACCAAATTTTGCACCCTACTAAACTCTGATGTGTAGTAATTTGGCATAACATGGGATTCTCTTTTGCATGTGGGATATGCAAGACTAGAAATGAAACCTCCAGATTCTAGGTCGGTTCCTATTGGATAATCACCTATTTGACTTTAAAAATTAAACTAAACCTTGGAAGGAAAAGGGATAGAAAGATTGCATAAAATAACTAAAAAAACAACAATAAAATACAGAAAAACTCTATCCTACTAGTTGATACACCAAATTTTCATGAAACACAACTTTAAATGACTAAGAGTTAGCTTGGTATTATATGAATCAATGGCAAGTACAAACTTCCTATATAGGCTTGCATAAATGTTTCATAGTAAGGTTTGTAATGAAACTATTAAGGAAAAGAGATTTTCACTTAAATAGCCTTCAAACCATAAACACATACTATAACCTATAAACAAACATACACTCCATCAAATGGGTACTTAAATGAGACAAAATGATCAGGAATGATAACATTCACAAGATTACTTTCATCAATCACTTATACTATACTTAGAAATACAGGAAAAGGAAAAGAAGACTAAACAACTCAAATAATATCTTGCTCCAAAAACTCAGTCACTGTATATTATATTTAAAAGTATGAGTTACAGACATATGCCAAAATACCTCAAGGACACCATACTACTATAGAAAGCATCCTTTGCATAATTAGAACTCACTTCTAAATAGAAGTTTACAATACTTAATCTTTTTTCAAGGCAATTGCATCAAAATAGGACTTTAAAACCTCTTGGGTTGTATTCAACAAGAATCCCTAGTTTTTAGGCCTTCAAAGGACTCCAAAAATACATGTGAGTAAAAATAAAGTCTCTCCTTAACCCCTTCCACCATTAAGGCCCCCAAAAAACCTCCAACTCCTCTAAATTGGCTCCAAAAAGTCTAGATACCCTCCACTTGTCTTCAAATAGATTCAACCTCCTTAAAATCTTGGCTTATCCCTCCTTGACTTGGAAAAAGCACATGCTTTTAGACAATTGAATTTTAGTTAATATTCATTAAGTGATTTATAATGATTAACAACTTAATGAATATTAATTACAGTTTATCGATGCAAAAGATACATAATTTCATATTAGATTTTGCATTTAAATTAATATTTACCTAATAATACTTATCACTTAATAAATATGAATTTTTCATAAAATATTTATCAAGTGACAAGTATCACCAAGCAAATATTAATGTACCATTTATATTTATGCAAAAATCTATTATGAAACCTACATTTGGGAAATTGTTAATAAGTTGACCAAAGGCATAACCTTTTCCAATTGATGGAATTATTAGGGCATTTAATCCTAATTTGAAACATTGCTTCACTTTACCTTTTCCACATTTGTCACTTTGTCTCTCTGTTGAGAATGTCACCATACTTAGGTTTTGGAGGATTGTGGGAGAATTATGAAGAAATCTAGATATTATCAGCACTATCAAACGTCATTCCCTTCATTTTGCATCTTCCATTTCATTTTCACTATCGCACAAAGGAAAGATGCTAGGGCACGATGGAAGTTGGAAGAATTTTTTTACAATTTACAGCTTCATACAGGTACCCCAATCTACCTCCATAACTCTGCTACAAGTTATGGTTCTTACTAAGATATATGTTGAAAATGCTTAAAACTTTTGTATGTTTTTTGGCACAAAAATGAGCCCTATCTATGCTTGTACATCACAGTTAATGACCTCTTTTCCTAGGTCCTTTCCTCCATGAGCTTGAGATCTATTCCTTTTGCAGATTCAGTTCCATCGGGTAAAAATTTAATTTAAAAAACCCCAAGTCTTTTCTTTGTATCTTCTCTTCATGATTTGGGAAAATTTGACATCTGCAATTTTATTTTAGGTATGTTGTGAATTTTGAGCTTTCTGAAACTCAATATGAAATTCTCTCTATTTTACCTTATATTTACTAGCATGAAATAAACTCTGGCTAATACATTTTAAATTTGCAAATCTGGAGGGTTCCATTCATCAATTAACTTCATGGCCAAGTTTCAAGGTTTGTGTTGGCCGTCATTGAGGAAGTTGAGTGATTGATGCAAAATCAATTTCTATATATATCTCCTCCTTATTTGAAAATGCCAATACCTTAGAGGGTTTAATGGAATATTATTGGTCATGGCTTTATTCTTGGGAGACTCTAGCTATTATGTTCATTGTAATTGAATCTTCAAAACTGATTTAGAAGCTATTTACATTCCGTATTGCTTTAAATGGAGGCTTGATTGTTCTCTTTGTGCCTTTTTCTTGATAACATACTGGGATGAGAAAATTTTGACCCATCTTATTCCAAATGGAGATTCTCTTTCTCACACAACTGTAGTTGATTTTCTATGGATTTACATCTTGTATTTAAAAATATGGCATATGAATATTCATTACTTGTTTCAAAATATGTCACTTTCAAGCTCTATTCATTATTTTAATGGTTACGGCTGAGACTTCATTTTAGTCTATAAGCTAAAATATGCTCTTGAATTTCCAATGTCACTTTCATTAAACAAACTAAATGTTGTCTTTCTCTCAACACTGCCCCTTTCGGTAAATGTTGACATCAGTATGTTGTATTGTGCTAATACATTGTTGTTGTTTCTTTGATGAAACCACATGATGTTTATTTCAGTTAATCTTTTATTCCATGTATAAAATCTCTATAGGTTCTTATGACTGCCTATGTGAACTGAAATATCTCACAATCCTCCCCTTTGTTACTTGATGCATTGGATGTTAAATGAGGAACTTAGCCACTGCATTGAATAATTAACAACTCTATGTTGTCATAATTTTATTTAAGCACTTTGCACAAACATGATCCCAACATTTTATACCATTGAATCACTTTAAGGTTGCTTATTTTTTGTCTTTTAGTGGCATGCTAAGCTCAAACCCTTGTAGGAGCCTAATTTACTTCCACATGCCACTAAAAGACACATGTTACTGCACATACAAAAAACTTGTTAGAAATAAAACATGCATTCTAATTTTGAATTATGTATGCACTTGTAAGGTATAAATGTAAAGTAGAGCTAGTCATTGGTTAGATCCATTGGATCTAACCTCCCCCCCCCCCCCCCCCACCCCCTTATGTTTTTTTTTTCTTTCAGGATGTAGGGCGGCAAAGAAGTGCAAATGAGGGATATCATGAGTGCAAGTTATCATAGCCAACCAAACACCAGCTAGTCATTCAGGCAATGACTGGCCCTATTTTTTCATTTATGATTTTCCTTTACACACATGTATGCATGTTTTGAATTCAACATGATGAATTCTTTTATAGCTAGTTTCACGGCTTGTGTGGAGCAAAACAATACTTTAATGAATAAAACATTACCTTTTCAGAAAATATTTGCAAAATATTTTTTGATTTTATGATCTTTCCTTCATTAAATGTAATGATTAATTTCCTGAAGTAGTTTCAAATTTATTGCATTTATAAAAAAAAAACACAAAATGTAGTGTAAGATCTAAATTTGGAAGGTTTTGATGCCCTAGATCTCCTAAATAAGATTTGTATAATGAAGGGAAATCCTATGTCCAAATTCAGGATATTACGTTTAATTATATTGATCAAAAGAATGGAAAAGAGCATGTAAAGAATGATATGATAAGATGCCTACCTCATGACATAGCAGATCTGGAAAAACTCATTTTCTGAGTTCTGTAGACTATTTCTGGAGATGCTGATAGTTGATACCAAACCAGAACACAGAGATGGACAAAACCCAGAAATATTTTTCCGTTCTGATGTCATCTTATGAAAAAGGTTGACCCTGTACCACTTTTTCCAACTTGATCTGCTTAACTCCGAAAGTGTCCCTGTTCACAGAGTCTGAAAGAAATCTAAAAAGGGTATCCAGATCTGGCCTCAGATCTACAGTCCCGAACCTGTACCTGCAAGAAAAATGTTGGTTTGTTGTTGGGGAGGGGTTTTCCTTGGTCAAACCCCAATTTAGGAATTAACCTTGAAATCAATAAAGTATGGAAAGCTAACAAGTAGTAGAATTAAATCTAATAGTGAAGCTATGATATTGAATAGATATGCAATTGTAATTCAAATGTGGAAAGTATGTAAATATGAAAGCATGGACTTTAGAAACCATAAACCTTCATGATTGTATGCTTGGAATCGACCTTGGAAGGATGATGAAAGAGTCTTGAAGAGGCACCAAGGATCTTGAAGGAAGATCACACCACCATGATGGCTAGATCTAGGATTTGAATGATGAATCTTGAATGTTTGCACCTAATCCCTTCAA
>MU227685.1:3504978-3515615 GCA_018584345.1 Thuja plicata
AAGGATCTTGAAGGAAGATCACACCACCATGATGGCTAGATCTAGGGTTTGAATGATGAATCTTGAATGTTTGAACCTAATCCCTTCAAAGGCTTGAAAGATTGAATCCTTGATCTTCAATGGAGAATGTGAATGCTTGATAAGAAGACTTGAACACCTTGAGAATAATGGATGCTTGAGCAAAATCTTGATTAGAGCATTTTGCACTAGGAAGACTTAGTTTGCTTGATGATGGTTAGAGAAAATGAGAGAAGGCACCCTTTTATATGAAATTAGGGAACAATATCCTAAGGAGGCCTACATAGGATAATTAAATCATCATTTAATCCTTTACACCTAGGAGAGGACCTATATTAAATATAATTTAGGAATCCCCGCTTCGGAGCCTGAAACAGCCGACCTGGAAGTGGGAGAGAACTTTTTGCAAAGATCGACATCCGGGAAACTGTGGGATTCTGGGTTTGGGACCCTGGGACAAGGTTGAGGTTGGCCCTATCCTAGGATAGGGCTGAGTTTGACCCTATCCTAGGGTAGGGCCAAGGTTGACCCTGTCCTAGGAGGTCAACCCTGTCCCTGTATCCTAGAACCAGAGTCCTACAACCCAGAATGCAGAAATCAGTCCCGAAAGTGGTATAAGGAGAAGCAGATCAGGGGGGTGATGAAGAAATAGGGGGATGATATAATGGAGGTCAAATACATCCCCTAAGGAGGGATAAATTCTCTTAACATGGAAGTGCTTCCATTTTAAGATGATACATGTAGGAATAATCAGAATGCACCTTTTTTTCTTGTAAGCATGATGGTTCTACCAAAATGAACCTATAGGAAAATTTTGGTAACACTTTCTACAGACCATTCTAGGGGAGGAGAAAAATAAATTCATCTCTATCATTCCCTCAATAAATGATATCAAGCCTACTATATTTTAATTTGAAGGGGAGAAATCCTTTGGCCCTGATGATTTTCCTTTTTTTTTTTCTTTCAAAACTTATGGCATATAGTGGAAAATGATGTTACAAATGTTGTCAATGAATTCTTTGGATCTAGAAGCTTGCTGAAGGAGATCAATTATACTTTCCTTGTGCTCATTCCCAAAAATTTGGGAGCTGACACCATGGAAAATTCTAGACCTATTAGTCTCTGTAACTCTTTCTACAAAATCTTTTCTAAGGTCTTGAATTCCAGGATCTTGACTTTGTCAACATCTTTAATCTCTCCCAATAAAAATGGTTGTGTCCCTCATAGGAAGAGTCTGGACTCTATTATCAAGGTTCATGAAAACATTCATTTCTTGGAGAGCTTAAATAAACAAGGGTTCTTTATGAATTTGGATCTATCTAAATCCTATGACCGTGTGGACTGGTCTTTTTTATGCAAAATTATCCTAGCATTTGGGTTTGGTGAGAGGGTCCTTCATCTTATTACACAACGCATCTCCACTCCTTTGTCTATTATTTTTAACGGTTCTACCTCTCATTTTTTAGACCTTACAGAGGCCTAAGGAAAGGGGATCCTATTTATCCTATCTATTTTTCTATCATGGATGAAAGTATTGGAATACATGTGCAAAAAATGGTCCAATAAGGTGACCTTCAGAGCCTCAGGTCATCTTCTTCTAGTTTGACTTTCTCTCATCAATAGTTTGTTTATGATACTATAATGATGGGATCCTCCATAGTGAAAGAGGCTATAAAGATTAATGAGTCTCTTAACATATACAATAGGGCTACAAGACAACTCATAAATTGGAAAAAAAAAATTTATTTTCTTCATCAATACTCCTGAGGAGAGACAAAGAAATATTTCTAACATTCTAGGGTGTGTGATTGTTGATCTTCCTTCTTCTTACCTAGGCCTTCCACTTGGAATGAAACCCACTGACTTATTTTTTAACACTCTAATAGAAATATTTAATAAAAAAAACATGTTGGATAGAAGGGAACTCTGCTGAGTTAGGCTAGAAAAGTCTATCTTTTCAAAGCTTCTCTCCAGAATTTGCATGTGTATGCTCTCAATCTCTTTAAGATTATGTTGAATTTTGTTGACATTATTGAAAGGATTCAAAGTTTTTTCTTTGGTCATGGGTGGAAGAGAAAAAAATTCCTACCACTTATTGCATGGGAAAGGTAAGACAAAGAAGTTGGGGGGGATTCATAATCAAGAGTATAAGATCTTTCAACAAGGCGTTGTTTGCAAAATAGATTTGGAGAATCTTTGGAGAAACTAGGGAATGGAACGAGATATGAAGATGTAAATAATTATTCTATTCTTCCTCGATACATTAATTTATTAACTCTCATATTTTTTCAATGACTCTTTCCTCTAGAACAATATCCAAAAGGTTAAGAATATTGTTGCCCTTGGTATGAGATGGAAGGTAGGGAATGGTAGAAGAATTCTCTTTTGGGAGGATAGTTGGCTCTTCGTTCATCCTTTGAGTAATTTGTGTTCCTTTTCTCCCATCATAGACACTTGCAAGGCTTCTAATGTCTCAATGGTGAGTGGGTATTAGCAGAATCAAGATTGGGTCCATCTGAATGTTATTGATCTCACTCTTTCTCTTATTCAAACCTCACTCAATTCTTGTGTTTTAAACGATGATGTTGATGATTCCATTATTTGGTCTAGTTCTCTTGATAGAAATTTCTCAATGTCTTTAGTTGTCTCTCTACTTTTTGGGCCCCTTGTTCCCCTCCCTTTTGGCCCAAGTCTTGGGTGAACTTTCTAATTCCCAAAATCAATATCTTTTACTATCTTTTTCCTTAAGAATAAAGTTATCACTACGAACA
This sequence comes from Thuja plicata, assembly GCA_018584345.1. Classification (NCBI taxonomy): domain Eukaryota; kingdom Viridiplantae; phylum Streptophyta; class Pinopsida; order Cupressales; family Cupressaceae; genus Thuja; species Thuja plicata. Next base: position 3,507,768 of record MU227685.1, read on the forward strand.
ATCTTTGAAAAAGAGGTTTCCAAATTCCCACCAGGTTCTACTTATTCTTGAAGGATGAGGAATTGGCTCCCCTTCTTTTGATCCTCTATATTTTTTCCAGGGAGGTTTGGCCCGTGATCATCCAAAGGTGGAATCTTTGTTGGGTTTTCCCTAGGACTATTCAAAATTTCTTCATTCAGTGGTGTTTCCCTTCATGCAATCATGTGCTTAAGGATATTTGGTCTATCAGTACTCCTCAATTGATTTGGGGTCTCTGGAAAGAACAAAATAACATGATTTTTAGAGAGATTACCTCCCCTCCTCAAGTGGTGGTTGAGAAAACCATCAGGGCTATTGGTGAAAATATTAATCTTCTCAAAAATGACCTTGAAAATAAACCAAGTATCCCATGTAAGGATGATGATATCATAATTTTTAAGGATTGGAACCTTAATATTGATATCTCTAGTTATTTGGCTAAATTCAAGAAGAATAGAGATGGCTTGGTCTAGTTGTTCCCTCTGAGCAGTTTGGTTAAAGTTAATTTTGATGGGGCGGCTAAGGGGAATCTTGGGTCACCTGGGTGCTAAGGAGCGTCTAGAGACAATAATGGAAATTGTATAGCTATAGTAGCGCATTCCTTGGGATTTCAGTCAAACCACTTAGCAGAGGTCATGGGCGCCTTCCAAACCTTAAAAATTGCTAGGCATTTAAACAATATAAAAGTGTGGATTGAAGGAGGTTCCAAAATTATCATTAAGTGTTTGAAAGGGGAAAATAAAGCTTCATGGTCTAATTATCATATTATTCACGATTCCATAGACATTATTCAATCCTTTGAAATCTGTCACATTGCCCACTCCTACCATGAGACCAATAAGGTGGCGGATGGCTTTGCCAAGCTAGGTGTCCATCTTTAGGCAATAAATACTTGGGAAGGAGAAAACAATTTGAATAAAGAAATTATCTCTAATTTAATACGATCAAATTAATGGTAAGGATGGAAAAATATCAAATAATAATGGAAATGATTCATAGAAATATTAGAATCAGTGTGAAGGGTGGAGCTTTTCCTACAAGGAAGTGTACCCTTATTTCTAATTATACCTCAATTTTTTTGTGGGTGATTTGTGGAGCTATTATCTTTGCTTCCATTTTGATCAAAACTATTCATAATTTGAACCTATTGTTCAGCTCTAAAAACTCAAAGATGGGTGAATATCTCAAAAGAGTAGAACCTAATACCTATGAGGACTGGAAGAATGATGAAAATATTTGGTACAAGCTAAGGAAAGGTGGGATTACCCCCTACCTTGAGAATTTGCATGACTATAATTCGAAGGGTATGAATTTTTTTATGGATGGGAAGGTTTCTAATAAATTCTTAAGAAGGTTCCCTAAGATGGAGGAAGAGAAGGAAAAGTTGGCAAAAGGTAATAATACTTACTATGAACCAAAGAAAATTAAGCTGCTATGGCATGAAGTTCTAAAGCCTATAATGGAGTATTTTACCTTAGATTGTATAGGGTTCATGCATATCATTTTGTGATTTTGAACCATTTCAGGAATAAGGCTCTAATTTCCTTTCCATTTTATTTACTTTCTACCCTTAGTTCCAACATAAAAGATCATTGGAAGAACCCTAAGAATCCAGTTCTTCACCAAGGGCTTATCTTGCTAATTTTTGAGAATTTCTGGGTTAGGGTTCCTAGATCCTCCACTAAGTTTATTGTTGTTTCTTATGATGAGGGGAAGGATAAGTTTCATGGTTTTGAGGGGGGATGGGGAATAGAGGAGGACAATGTTGATGCCCCTACCCCTCTGGTTAAAAAATGAATAATTTCCCCTAAGAAGAATGTCGTTATCTCATCTAAATCTAGGATTTTTGTGGAGGAAGATAGTATGTAAACTGAGGAGGATGAAGAAGAGTATATTTCCACTAATCCCTCAGTTAAAAAATGAAAAAGGTTGCTTGTAAGAAGGTTGGCACTTTGAAAGCCATGATTTATGTGGAGGAAGAGGGGATGGAAACTAAGGAGGATGAAGACGAGATTGCAAACCCTATGCCCTTAGGTAACAAGAAAATCACAGTCTCTAAGAAGGTTGTGGTGGAATCCAGCAAAGGTAATCTCACTAAATTTGGTATGGCTACTCCTTCTTTGAAAAGTAGAATTGGCCAAAATGCCAATACTGTGAAAGGGTCCCCTGGATCTGAAGCTGGTAGAATGGGTAAAGATGAGATGGGTAAGGGTAAATTCCCAATTTTAGTGGATTATGAGAGATCCATAGATCATGATGTTCCCATTTCACCATCTATCTCTGAGGATTCTATGTCTTTACCCTAGGAAAAAGGAAATGTTAGGGCCTCTTCTGTGGAATTGTGGTTTAAGGATTTTTAAGATAAAAGAGAGGTCACTTTTGGGGTGTTACAAACTGCTGAATACAATTCCTTGTATTCCTTCAGACTAATGAGGTGGGCATTCCATGAGATAAAAAGCCTCAATTTGAAGTATCAGGCATTGTTTACTAAGTTTGAGGAGATGCAAAAAAAATGTGAGATGAAAGATGCTTAGTTGATTCATGTTCCTAACCTTTCTTGCTACACGCTCTGGTCTTTTGATGAGAAGAAGTTGATTATGGATTATGTGGAAACGGATGGGAAGGCTAGGGAAATGGTTGCAGAGAAGCTAGAGAATTTGAACTAGAGGGTTAACAAGACTGATGCCACCATTAGGAATATTCTAGAGCATGGTCAAAAAATTATGAAGTCTTCTACAGAGAAAATGAGAGTCCTGGTAGCTAAGTTGGAGTTCTCTCACTAGGATAAGGCTATTGTTAACCTCAACCAGGAAAAATAGATGATTGTTGGAGATACTGAAGGCCCAAGAAAAACAACCAGAGAAAGTATAAATAATAAGGTTTCTCATTTGCCTCATGATATTCCAGAGCTTAATAATGTCCATCATATAATGATCCAAGTGGAAGAAGAGGTCATTGCGACCTTGAAAAATCTTGGTTAAATTTGTTTTTATCTTTTTGTTGTTAGTTGTGTTTTGTTGGCTTTTGGCTGGATTTTTACTCATGATGGGTTGGGCCTGGTGTTTCTAGTCCATTTTGTGGCTGGATGTTTCATGTCAGGGGTCCTTAATGTCAAATCTTATGTAAATGCTTTGTAAAGGGTTTTGAGTCCCTTCAAAATATAATTTTTCAATAATAATAATAAAAAGACAAAACAAAGGTGTTTTCGTGGCAGCATGTACAAAGAAACCATATAAGGGAGATATAAAATCCAATGAGATATTTAGAGGAGTAAAATACCATAGATCAAACAATGGTATGTCATGATACTAAATATAAAATGGTGGCATTACTATCTTATAGAATGATGATAGTATTATGAAAAACATGATTGAGCAGTGCTTTGAGACTAATGTCAAAACATAATGATTTTAATGGTTGCCAATATACAGCAGAGACCATTGTTTTTTGGAGTAGAATGGATAGAATGTTCACTGTCATAAAGCAATGATCAGGTACAATCATCAAGAGAAAATCAAAAAAATGGATTGGCATGAATAAATAGTTATAACAAAGAACAAAGAGCTACTCTCATATACAAGGAACCATTATGCATCAATGTAGCAAAAAAGTAGGCATATAGAACACATGAAGACAATCATATCATGAAAGAATGCAAAATAATGACTATTATAATAACACTTAATGGATAGAGGGAAATAATGGATGTATTATGAAAATATCATTGCTATAGATATCAAGGAAAATGGCTTCTATCAAGAGAAAATAGAGATTCCCATCACAGATAATGCAAAATATGTTGAAAGAGCAGCTATATGAAGATAGAGAACAACACCGATAATTTTTCCATGATGATTGGGAATCCATAATTAATTAAAACCCCTGGTGGATGTGTAAACAAAAATATAACATAGCACATTATTATGGTAAGACACTCTTCATAAGAAAATAGCTACAAGGTCATAAGGGTAAATAGAGCAAATGACAGTATATAAATGTGCCAAATGCTACAAAATTCATGGTGATAAGATGAAATATTTTGCCAAGGAAAAGGGTGCAGCTATAAAGAGCAGTCATGGAGGATCATTCACTAGTTCATAGGAGTGTCTTCCCAATTTGATCAAATACAGTGACTATTATTATGTATCTAAAATAACCCAAAAGAACTTAACAATGGCATTGCATATGATAAGAGATGAAACAATGTTATTGTTGTCATAGCAGTAAATGAAAAGTCATTATAGTCACAATCAGATATAGAAAATGAATAGTGGTTGAAGTAAGAGAAATGGTTGAATATGTTGGTTGTTATAAAAGGTAGGAAGCATTGATGAACACCATGATTGGTGGCTTCTAGTAGGTCCAATGATAAAGCATTTCATTCAATATGGAAAATCTTCAATAATAGTGAACTATTAAGAATAATAGTCCATAAGCACAACTGAGAGGGGGGTGAATCAGTTGTGATACAGAATATTAAACTTTAAACTTTATAAACCAAAAATTCAATGCAAATGATAACACAGTAAATGCCAATACAATAACACAATACTTGTTGTCGAGGAAACCCTGTTAAAGGTAAAACCCCGGTGTGAATTAGCACCCACAAATGATATAATAAGAGTATAGTATGTTAGAATAGTCCCAAAGCATAACTAAGAGGGGGGGTAAATTATTTATCAGCTAATTATATTCTTTCCTTTTCTTAACTCTAGAATACAATAAATTAAATGCACATTCAGATAACACAATAGACAACACCACAATTTGGTTACGGGGAAACCAAATGGTAAAAACCCCGGTGGGAATTAACACCCACAATGAACTATACTTGTTTATAATAATCCCTATTAGAAGATCTTGCAACCTTGTTAGGAGTTGTTCTTTACAATGCAATAAGTATAGTGACCTAGTTAAGGGTCTGACCCTGTTAGGATTCTTTTACAAATAACCCAGTTAAGGGTGAGGACTCACTGTCCAAAAGCTCACTGCTTCAATGGTGAAGGCTACAACCTTATGTAGAACAGATATGCACTATATCTGATGATGAACTATATAGTAGACCTACTATCTTGATTAGTTCCAGTGTATTGTAATCTTTCACTTCTTCTTCACATAGATCCTTGATGAATGAAACACAACTGATATTCTAATCTATACATTTTTTGTCTCTTATCTTATCATTCACACTTAGCGTTTCACAAATGACTTTCTATAAGTATCTTCCTCAAAGTATGAGATCATGGGACCTATTAGAAAACTCTTCATAACATCCTTGTCAGCTTAACTAATCACGCATGCATAATTACAACCATGCAATATAAATTGAATAAACGTGATGCTTCACTAAGTTGGCCTCACCAAATTAACTCTAAATTTGCAATCTTATTGAAACATGTTTGGCACCTTTAGATAAATAACTTCAACTCATCACTAATTATAAATATACACACGCATATCCTGAAGATAGGCGCAACTCAAGAACCAATGCAATATGTCAGCTCTGTACCGACAAGCTCCAGAAACTGTAATTGCCACAAAATAGATTTACACAACATAACTGAAACTTCATATCTAATTCTGCATGTATGAACACAACATCAACAACATGTCTACAACATGAATATAACTACACAAGGCTTGATATCATTATTCTGATAAGTACATATAGATCACTGTTGTATATTATATGTTGTCATCAATGACAAACATACAATCAACTAGCTGCCAGAAGTAAATCTCCAACAATCTCCCCCTTTGACATTGATGGCAACATATGATATTGAAAACATCTTCATCACATGGTATCTTCTTTCTTTTTACAATATTCTCAATATCCTCATCAAAGATTCCTCTATACTGTTGCAACTCCTCTAACTATTTTTATACTCCCCCAGGGTATATTCTCCCCCTTACTATATACTCCCCCTTTGACATTAATGGCAAAGGGTGCCATAAGAAATTAGGCACAGGTACTACTCCAGAAGTAGAGTAGTCAACCAGTCATCAGTCACTCTAGACTGATGTTCTTGCTACTTTATCTAATCAGACTCAGGAGAGGTAATTACTCCCAACTTCTCCCTAAGATACTCAAAAGGATCTTTTGATAAAGGTTTTGTGAAAATATCTGCCAATTGTTCTTCGGTGCTCACATAGTCCAATTTTACTTCATTATCTGCAACTTTTTCTCTAAGAAAATGGTATTTAATCTCAATGTTCTTTGTCTTTACATGCATCACAAGGTTCTTGGACATGTTGATAGTACTGGTGTTATCACAGTGAATAACAATAGGATAGTCAACCTGTATACCAAAATCTTTAACCATTTGCTTGATCCAAACCATTGTTGAACAATTCAATGTTGTTGCAACATATTCAACTTCTGCTATCAACTGAGAGATACAATTTTGCTTCTTTCTTACCCAAGAAACCAACCTATCTCCAAGAAATACTGCTCCTCCAAAAGTACTCTTTCTGTCATCAAGACAGCCTGCCCAATTTGCATTTGTATACACATGAAGTTGTACATTCTCTGATTTAGGATACCATAAACCATAGTCTATAGTTCCCTTTAGATATCTGAATGTTCTCTTTATTTCCATTAAGTGATTATGTTTTGGTTCAGCTATAAATATTCCAACAATGCCAACTACATTAGATATGTCGGGTCTAGATTGACTAAGATATATAAGTTTTCCAATCATAGATTTATACAATGTCTTGTCAACTGCTGCGGAGTCATCTTCTTTAGAAATCTTACTTCCTGTTATCATAGGAGTGCATACTGGCTTACAGTCTTCCATTTTCAAAGTCTTCAGTATTTCCTTCACATATTTGGACTGATTTATAAATTTCCCTTTACCTGTCTATTTTACATTTAATCCCAAAAAATATTTTATAGGACCAATCATGCTCATTTCAAATTCATTCTGCATTTCTTTTGTAAATTCTGAACTAAGCTTGTCATTACCTCCAAAGATAATGTCATCGACAAATATGGAAAAAAGTAATAGTCCATCAGGTGTCTCTCTTATGAATAGGTTACAATATATTGCTCCTTTCTTAAATCCAATCTTGGTAAGATAACCATCTAGTCTCTCATACCAAGCTCTTGGGGCCTGTTTAAGTCCATAGAGTGCTTTCTTCAATCTGCATACAATGTTTGGTTTATCTGATAGATTAAATCCTTTAGGATATTATATGTAGACTTCTTCCTTCAAGTCACCATTTAGAAAGGTGGATTTGACATCCATTTGATATACTTTGAAGACTTTGAATGTTTCATAGGCCAAGAATAACTTGGTGGCTTCTAATCTACTCACAGGGGAAAATGTGTCAGTGTAATCTATCTCTTCCCTCTATGCATACCCTTTACACAATAGTCTTGCTTTGTTTCTAACCACTATACCATCTTCATTCATCTTGTTCCTGAATACCCACTTTGTTCCAATCACATTTTTGTCACTAGGTCTAGGAACCAATTCCCATGTGTCATTTTTTTATTATTTGATCTAATTCTTCTTCTATTGCTTTCTACCAATCAAAATCCTTGCAAGCATCTTCAACATTTAAAGTCCAATGTTAACCTTTTTGCTTTTGATCTAGTCAAAACACTGCTGCTCTGATCTCCAATGATATCATCTTTTGAATGATACCTGGATGTGAACTTTGAAACTTTTGGTGTAACATCCTCATCTGTAATATGTGATACTTCTTTGCTTGATTTAGGTTCATTACATGAAACATCTATGCAATCAAACATTTCTTCAATAACAGTGTCTTTACTGCTAGGCCTGGGTTCATCTTCAATCATAGGTGCATATTCATAGT
>MU227685.1:3515665-3552220 GCA_018584345.1 Thuja plicata
TCTTCTTTAATCTCAAATTAAAACATCTGTATGCTTTGCTTTTAGTAGAGTAACCAAGGAAAATACCTTAATCGCTTCTAGCATCAAACTTACCAACACCATCATCTCTCTTGATGTAGCACTTGCTACCAAATATTCTAAAGTATTTTACTGTAGGTACATTACCAAACCAAAGTTCATAAGGTGTCGTATCCATGCCTAGCCTTAGTTGTGTTATGTTGATAGTATAAACTGTTATATTGGTTGTGTCTCTCCAATAGGTGTGCACAAATTTTCCTTTAATCATCATAGTGCGCATTGTGTCAAGTATGATCATTTTCCTTCTTTCTACTATCACATTCTGTTGTGGGGTTTTGGGTGCACTCAACTATCTTTTAATTCCATTTTCTTCACAGTAGTCATAAAACTAGTCAGAGGTGAATTCTCCTCCTCTATATGATCTCAGACACTTTAGTTTTAATCCAGATTCATTCTCCACTTTGGCTTTGAATATTTTGAACTTCTCAAAGGCTTCAGACTTCTCCTTTAAGAATGCAACCCACATCATCCTTGAAAATTCATCAACAAACAAAATGAAATACCTTTCTCTATAGTATGATCTTGTTTGAGTAGGGCCACATAGATCTGTATGAACTAGGTCTAACTTATTTTCAGCTGAGTTCTGCTTGCTTCTGAAAGAACTCCTTACATGCTTTCCCATAACACACTCCCTACACATTGTCTCAATTGGTCTTGCAATACTTGGAAGGTCTCTAACTGCCTTGACATTTCTTATCTTTACTATATTATCAAAATTGATATGACAGAGTCTCTTATGCCATAACCAATTGTCATCTACTTTTCCAACAAAACAACTTACATCTGAATTGAGCTGAAAAACATTACCTTTTGTCTTGATCCTGATGCAATCATGTCTCCTTCTTTGTTTCTAATAATACATTTGTTGTCTTTGAATTCAAAATGATAACCTTTGTCAAGTAGCTGTCCAACACTTAGTAAATTGTGATGTAATCCATCAACATAGAGAACATCATATGTCTTGTTCTTTACATCCAGGGTGATAGATCATCTGCCAATGATAGGTTTAGGAGTGTTATCTCCAAATATAACCATGCCACCTTTGTACTTGTCTAGATGAAAAAATCTATCTTTATCACCTGTCATGTGATGAGAGCATCCACTATCAATGATCCAATCAGTTCTGATGTCTACTTTGGAAATTAGGACTAATTCCTGTGCTTCATTTTCATTTTCAATGTCCATTTCCTCAAGCACTTTTCCATGTCTTTAAGGGAAATGAATCCAATTTCATCTTCTCCTGAATCTTCATCAGTTACACCTTCTTTAGCATGATAGCATTCCTTCATGTATTTAGGTTTGTAATCAGATCTGAATTTATTTACTCTTGTAGGACACTTGGATGCAAAGTGACCAATCTTGTTGCATGAAAAACATTTGAATGTAATTTTTCCTTCGTATTTCCCTTTGCCTTTCTTTTCTCTTTTAGCAATCATGGCAATGATTTCTTCTAGTTCTTCATCAACTTCTTCTTTCTCATTATTGCTAGAGATGTGAGATTTCTTACCATGAACTGAAGCTTTGAAGGTTTTTTCCCTTTTGGGTTCAGTCTTCAATCTTGATATCTCAAATGTAGAGATTTTACTGATCAAAGTCTCTCTCTTGAAGTCTTATGAAAATTGCATAGTTTCCTCTAGAATATCGATCTTGTTCTCATAGTCTGATTTTAAATTAGTCAATAGCTTGTCCATTATATCTTCTTCTGATATTTCTCCACCATTATTTCTGATTCCAGAAACTGCTTCATTTATCCTGTGATTGTAGGCTCTGATGTTCTCTTCAGGTAACATCTCAAGACTGTTGTATTTATTTTTTCATTTCTTCCTACGTGCATTCTTTGCTTGAACATCTCCTTCAAATATATCTTCTAAATACTTCCATATTGTGTATGCCTTGTCTACCTTCTTGATCTTGGAAAATTCACTATCAGATAATGCACTTATAAGGGCTTCTTTGGCAACTACATTAGCTGTGAATGTATCCTTTTGTTTACTAGTAGCATCATCTCGTGATAGGTCTTTTAGAGTGGGAATAACAACTTCTTGTGTGGCTATCTCAACGATGTCAAAACCAACACACTGTAGATGTGTTATCATTTTGTTCTTCCAATCTAGATAATTTTCTCCATCAAACTTAGGACTCTCTTTTCTAAAGTATGCATTCTGATCTACCTTAAGTTGTTAGGCTTTCTCTTCAAGGCACTTGGCTCTGATACCAATTGTTAGAATAGTCCCAAAGGATAACTAAGAGGGGGGTGAATCAGTTATCAACTAATTATATTCTTTCCTTTTCATAACTCTAGAATATAATAAAGTAAATGCACATTCAGATAACATAATAGACAACACCACAATTTGGTTACGAGGAAACCAAATGGTAAAAACCTCAGTGGGAATTAACACCCACAATGAATTATACTTGTTTATAATAATCCCTATTAGAAGATCTTGCAACCTTGTTAGGATTTGTTCTTTACAATGCAATAATTATAGTGACCTGGTTAATGGTCTGACCTTGTTAGGATTCTTTTACAAATAACCCAGTTAAGGGTGAGGACTCACTGTCCAAAAGCTCACTGCTTCAATGGTGAAGGCTACAACCTTTTGTAGAACAGATATGCACTATATCTGATGATGAACTATAGAGTAGACCTATTGTCTTGATCATTTTCAGTGTATTTTAATCTTTCACTTCTTCTTCACATAGATCCTTGATGAATGAAACACAACTGATATTCTGCTCTATACATTTTCAGTCTCTTATCTTATCATTCACACTTAGTGTTTCACAAATGACTTGCTATAAGTACCTTCCTCAAAGTATGAGATCATGGGACCTGTTAGACAACTCTTCATAACATCCTTGTTGGCTTAACTAATCATGTAAGCATAATTACAACTATGCAATATAAACTGAATAGATGTGATGCTTCACTAAGTCAGCCTCACCAAATTAACTCTAACTTTGCAATCTTATTGAAACATGTTTGGCACCTTTAGATAAATAACTTCAACTCATCGCTAATTCTAAATATACACATGCATATCTCGAAGATAGGTACAACTCAAGAACCAATGCAATATGTCAGCTCTGTATAGACAAGCTCCAGAAACTGTAACTACCACAAAATAGATTTGCACAACATAACTGAAACTTCATATCTGAGTCTGCGTGTATGAACACAACATCAACAACATGTCTAAAACATGAATATAACCATGCAAGGCTTGATATCAATATTTTGATAAGTACATACAGATCACTACTATATATTATATGTTGTCATCAATGAAAGACAAACAATCAACTAGCTACCAAAAGCAAATCTCCAACATAGTATCCCTGTTAAAAGATTTATCCATGTTAGGATCTTATTACAAAATTATAGTTTATAGTCCCTGTTAAAGGAAAAAACCTGTTAGGAGTCAAGAGTAATAGTTTTCTCACTTCCCAGGCACACTTCCCAAAGAATGTTAAATCCAACCTCAAGGATTAACAATTCAAACAAGTGTATATAGAGAAATATACAATCCATTGAACTGTTTGATAGCAACTGTCTTTGTTTGGTTAGTTCCAATGAAGTATTACAATCACAAACTCTGCTCTACATCTAGTAGCCAAACAAGCTTTGAATCTTTCACACTTCTCTGCCTTTTCAATCTCTACCACATATTTTCAAAATAAAATATCTCTCATATATACTATATTACAATAATTGATTAGGTCGGTCAATTAAGCTTTCCCAATATAAATAATTAACTAGGTCGGCCACTTAAGGATTTCCAATATACAAATAATTATTTAACCCCTTGATAAGATACACAAGGTACCTAAAAAAAGTAAACATAAATTACAATACATTAAATATACTCCAATATCTACAATCCATGTTCACAATCCTTAATACATGCTACATCTCGAAAGTCAGCCACCAAATAGGTCTCCTCTAGAATACATGCCACAGCTAACATCATCAACATGTTCATGACTATCGATCAATATCCAACATTCCTCAATGTGTCCTTTGTCATCCCTTAAGCTCGTGTACCCTAAAACATCTTTTCTTGTAAGATATACCCAAAACATAGAGACCTTCTCTGTCAAGCATCTCTATCATAGTCCAAAAACCAGTCTTCACTAAAACATTTGTAACATCACCAATGTGCAATATTAAGCCAAGAGACCTTGGGAATAAGGTCATCACACATCCTTCTTCATATCCTTATCTTTTATCATTCTAATTCATCCGTACAGTGTCCATACACTTCTGTCAGTTATCATAACTAGTCTATTCTCTCCACAAAAAACATATGTTGACATCAGTGACAAAACATGAATATCAATAGCATAGATAGTACCCAAATCTGATATCATCCTACAATATCCCCCTTTGGAATTTATGGAAACATATGGTAAAATCCATCAACCCAAAAGGTACTCTCTCTCTCTCTCAATATAATCTTCTCAATATTCTCAACACAAATCTCCCCAAAATAGTAGGGATTTTCACATAGAATCTTTCCTTCTTTCCCCCTTTGGAAACAATGGAAAAGGGTGTCATAACTCTTCTATAATCTTCTGTAAAGTGTAGCCTTTTCAAATCTTCATTTCTAATAGCTAGGTGCAAAATCACCCAAATGTGCTCCATAGTGTTCCTACGACCACTCCCCCTGAGGAGTATATCCATACATCAAGTCCAGAAAATGATATAGCTATGAAAGGTACTGGACTGATGCATAACTGCATCAATTAATTACCATTGGTAGGGGCTCTCACCCCAAGCATGCTTCTGAGATATTCAAAAGCATTTTTTGACAAAGGTTTTGTAAATATATCTTCTATCTATTCCTTTGTGCTAATATACTCTAGTCTAATCTCTTTCTCTGCTACGTTCTCCCTTAAGAAATGATACTTAATAGAAATATGTTTAGTCTTTGAATACATTATTGGATTCTTTGACATATTCACTGTGCTAGTATTATCATAGTGGATAACCATTGGCTCTTCAAAAATTATACCAATTTCCTTCAGCATTTGTTTCATCCAAACAACTTTTTTACAATTTATTGTAGCATCAACATACTCTAATTCAGAAATATACTGAGAAATACACTCCTGCTTCTTACTTAACCAAGAAACCAACCTTTTCCAAAGAAAAAATGCTCCACCACTTGTACTTTTTCTATCATCCACATTTCTTCCCAATCAGCATTAGTGTAATCCTGTAAAATAAAGTCATCTAATTTTTCATACCACAATCCATATTCTATTGTTCCTTTCAAGTATCTAAAAATTCTTTTCACAGCAGCAAGGTGTGTCTCTTTAGGATCTACTTGATATCTTTCCACAATTCCAACTACATTGGAAATATCTAGTCTGATGTGAGTTAGATATTGTAGACCACAAATCATCGATATGTACTTTGTCTAAAAAACACTTTGAGTATCATCATTACTAGTCAGTTTGTATCCAGTCAGCATGGGTGTCCCAATAGGTTTACAATATTCCATTCCAAAAAAATTCAACATTTCCTTAAGATACTTGGTCTGAGATATAAAAATACCATTCTTACTCTGATTAATTTTCAAAGAAAGAAAAATTTCATCTCACCAATCATTAACATTTCCATTTCTTTAGAGAACTTCTTACTCATCATATCATTGCCTCCAAAAATGATATCATCAACAAAAACTTCTATGATTAAGATTCTATCTTCACCAGTTCTTAAATATACATTATTGTCTGCATTACCTTTTTTTGAAACCAGGAAGAAGTAAATACTTGTCCAGTCTTGCATACCATGCTCTCAGTGGTTGTTTCACTCCATATAATGCTTTATTCAACTTACAAACCATGACTTCATTTTTTGTCAAAGGAAATCCATCAGGTTTCTCTATGTATACTTCTTCCTTCAAATCTCCATTCAAGAATGTTGATTTCACATCCATATGATATACTTTAAAGTATTTATGTGCAACATAAGCAAGAAATAGTCTCACAGCTTCTAGCCTAGCAACAAGAGCAAATATTTCTTCAAAATCTATGTCTTCTTGTTGTGAGTAGCCTTTACAAAATAGTCTAGCCTTATTTCTTACCACTATTCCTTCCTCATTTATCTTGTTTTTGAAAACCCATTTAGTTCCTATCACATTTTTGTTCTTAGGCCTTGGAACCAATTCCCAAGTATTGTTTTTCTTTATCTGTTCAATTTCTTCTTGCATAGCTTTAGTCCAAGATTCATCTCTACAAGCTTAACTAGTATTTTTTGGTTCAACTTGAGAAATCAAACAAATTTCATCTCCAACTCTAGATCTAGTCATCATTCCTTTACTTGCATCACCAATGATTTGATCTTTAGCATGGTTCTTCTTAACATACCTCGGAGTCTTAGGAGTATCAGTAAGCTCAACTAATTCATCTTTAATCTCATTATCAACCGTCAAAGGTTCTTCAGGTTTAGTAGTGACCTCTTTTATCACTGAAATCTGACCACAGTCATACATTCTTTCCTAAATCTGAAACTTTTCATCTATCCTCACATTAGCGCTTTCAATCAACTTTCTCAATCTCATATTGAAACATTTATATACTTTTTTCTTATTAGAATAACCAAGAAAATTACCTTCATCACTTCTAGCATAAAACTTCCCTATCTCATCATCTCTTTTGATTTTACATTAGGGGTATGATCAAACCATAATTCATAAGGAGTCTTACTTGTACCTTCTTTGATCTGAATTATGTTCAAGGTCTACACAACATTACCAAAAACTTCCCTCCAATGAACATGTGATACATTTCCTTCCAACAGCATAGTTCTTGCAGCATCTAATATTGTTCTATTTCTTCACTCTGCTATCCCATTTTGTTGTGGTGTCCTAGGTGCAGATGTATCTCTGAATATTACATGCTCTTCATAGTAGGAATTAAATAAATTTGATGTAAACTTACCACCTTTGTCTGATCTCAAAATTTTTGTCTTCAAATAAGATTCATTCTCAACTTTTTCTTTGAATAACTTGAATTTTTCAAATGCTTCAGATTTCTCTCTTAAATATGTAACCCACATCATTCTAGAAAATTCATTAACAAAAAGTACAAAATACCTTTCACCATAATAAGATCTTGTTCTTGTAGGACCACACAGATCTATATATACCAAATCCAACTTCCCTTTTGTTGAATAAGATTTGCTTTTAAAACTTCTTCTAGTCTGCTTCCCCATAGAACACTCTCTACACATAGTCTTAGATGATTTCACAATCTTAGGTAGATCTCTTACAATATTTTTCATACTTTCCTTCACAATGTTATCAAAGTTAACATGACAAAATCTTTTGTGCCATAACCAACTGTCATCAACCTTTGCAATAAAACAAGAAGCTTCAGATGTATTCAATTCAAATACATTACCTCTAGATTTAGTACCAGATGCAATCAAGTCTCCTGATCTACTTCTAATAGATCATTTCCCATCAGTGAATTTCAATTGATAACCTATGTCCACTAACTTTCCAACACTCAACAGATTATGCTTAAGTCCATCAACAAGTAGTACATTATCAGTATTAGTCTTTCCATCTAGAGAAATAGATCCAACTCCAATGATAAGCTTAGGAGTATTGTAACCAAATCTAACAACACCACCATCATATCTTTTCAGATTAACAAACTTATTTTTATCCCCAATCATATGATGTGAACAACCACTATCTATAACCCATTCAGATTTCTTTTCAACACGGGATACTAAGTCTTTTTCTTCATGTATAGTTTCATCATCCTTAATAGTAATAAATCTGATTTAATCATAGTCTACATCATCATTAGATACACCTTCACTAGTATAATAACATTCCTTGTCTTTTGAATACTTTGATTTGTAAAATTTAGGTTTATGCTTTGGAACCCTTGTAGAACATCGAGATGCAAAATGACCAATCTTGTTACATGAAAAACATTTCAAAGGTAACTTGCCTTCAAATTTACCCTTACCTCTCTTTTCTCTTCTTGCGATCATGGATACCACTTCATCTAGCTTTATTTATTCCTCATGTATCTATTCCCATTCATCAGCATAGTCTCCAAGCTCTTCTCTTAAGTCACCATTTCTAGTGTTGGCAATTTTAGATAAGGCCT
Organism: Thuja plicata; assembly: GCA_018584345.1. Lineage (NCBI taxonomy): Eukaryota > Viridiplantae > Streptophyta > Pinopsida > Cupressales > Cupressaceae > Thuja > Thuja plicata. Next base: position 3,523,883 of record MU227685.1, read on the forward strand.
TTTTGTTTCCATAGACAGTCGCCTTGAATGCTGACTCTACTTTAGGTAAAGAATCTCCCAGTTCTGTGGCCTCAAAAGTATTTATCTTTCCAATCAGCATCTCTCTAGTAAATTTTGGTGTCAAAGGTTTAATCTCCTATATAGCTTGTACTTTTGTTTTGTATGTAGGTATCAAAGATCTGAGTATCTTCGCAATCACTTCTTCCTCATTATAAGTACCTCCAAAGTTTCTGATGCCAGTAACCACTTTAGTAATTCTTTGTGCATATGCCCTAATGTTATCATCATCTCTCATCTTCATTGATTCCATCTTTATCTTCCATTTTTGTATCTTTGCCTGTTTAGTAAACTTATCTCCTATATACAGTGCTTCCAATCTTGTCCAAACCTCATGTGTAGAATCCAAGTCTTTGACTTCTATGAATGTACCTTTAGAAAGTGTGCAGATTAATGATTCCCTTGCGACCATATTATATGAAAATAGCTTCTTATCATCTTCAGTAGCCTTCTCCAATTCATCCTCAGTCGCTATCTTTTCTTTATTTTTTGTGATCATCTAGTAATCAATTCCAAAACATAGTGAATGTGTTCTCATCTTCTTCTTCCAACTATCAAAGTTTTCATGATCAAATTTTGGACTATTCTTTGTGTAGTAAGTCATCTTCACGATCACCTCAAGTTGTTAATATTTCTCTCTAAGGACCAGTAGCTCTGATACCAATTGTTAAGAATAACAATCCATAAGCACAACTAAGAAGGGGGTGAATCAGTTGTGATACAGAATATTAAACTTTAAACTTTATAAACCAAAACTTCAATGCAAATGATAACAAGGTCAATGCCAACACAATAACACAATACTTGTTGTCAAGGAAACCCTATTAAAGGTAAAACCCCTATGGGAATTAGCACCCACAAATGATGTACTGAGATTATAGTATCCCTGTTAAAATATTTAGCCATGTTAGGAGCTTATTACAACATTACAGTGCCTTGTCCCTATTAAAGGATAGAACCTGTTAAGATTCAAGAGTAACAGTGGTCTCACTACCCAAAGAAGGTTAAAGCCTCCCTCAAGGATTAAAAATCTGAATAGGTGTATATAGAGAAATATACAATCCAGTGAACTATCTGATAGCAACTGTCTTTGCTTGGTCAGTTCAAATGAAGTATTACAATCACAAAATCTTCTCTACATCCAGCAGCCAAACAAGATTTGTAGCTTTCACACTTCTCTGCCTTTTCAATATGTACCACATATTTTCAAAAGAAAAGATCTCTCATATATACCCTATTACAATAATTTATTAGGTCAGCCAATTAAGCTTTCCCAATATAAATAATTAATTAGGTCGGTCACTTAAGGATTTCCAATATACAAATAATTATTTAACCCCTTGCTAAGATACACAAGGTACCTAAAACAAGTAAAGATAAATTACAATACATTAGATATACTCAAATATCCACAATCCACACTCACAATCCATAATACACGCTACATCTCTAAAGTTAGTCACCAAATAGGTCTCCTCCAGAATACACGCCACAGCTAATGTCACCAACATGTTCATGATTATCGATCAATATCCAACATTCCTCAATGTGTCCTTTATCATCCCTTAAGCTTGCATACCCTAAAACATCTTTGCATGTAAGATATACCCAAAACACAGAGACCTTCTCTGTCAAGCATCACTGTCACAGTCCAGAAACCAGTCTTCACTAAAACATTTGTAACATCACCAATGTGAAATATTAAGCCAAGAGACCTTAGGAATAAGGTCATCACACATCCTTCTTCATATCCTTATCTTTGATCATTTTGATTCATCTGTACAGTGTTCGTACACTTCTGTTAGTTATCATAACCAGTATGTTCTCTCCATAGAAACATATGTTGAGATCAGTGAAAAAACATGAATATCAACAGCATAAATAGTACCCAAATATGATATCATCTAACATGAACAACTTTATGAAAATGGAAGAATATAGTGAAAAAAAGAGTACTAAAGCTATGTTTTAAAACAATGAAGCTATAACCAAGTTTTTGGTTCCTAGAGCATGAAGAAAACCCATCTATTTGTAAAAACCTCCAAATACCTATAGAAAATAACACAAGATACATGAAGATACAAAATATGAAAGCAAAAGCCTACACAGTGAATTTTAAGTCATCTATATTCTTCCCATAGATCAAATGAAGACAAACAAATCTTAACATGAAATACATAGAAAGGAAAATAAAATGGTCATATTTTTAGTCATAGAGACATCTCTAGGGAGAGTGTCTTGTCGAGCTAACTTGAATGTGCACAAAATCTGCAATTAAACCTCTAGAAACTCTCCATTAAATCTTCAAATGGAGATGAAAACCCTTGGCAGCGCAATACCATATAAAAAATGAATGATATATTTTGAAGTTAGGGTTTCTTTTACCTTAGAAGTTTTCAATAGATTAAGGCTTTTTAGACTTTGCTTTTATTTATTTTTATATCCTACTAATACCTCCATGGGTATATGGTTAGTCAAGATTTTAAGTTGTGTATTCATATCACTTTATTTACTGTGTCAGTAAAAAGCAAATGAAAAATAAATAAATAAACATTTATTAATGTGACAACAATATATCACCTTATTGAGCGTTTTTCTTATTCACATTTTCTTTATGGGTCAAAGGGATAAGATCGAGCAGTGTTGAGGAGTGCCAAAGATATAGGGGTGTTGAAAAACATTTGGAGGGGATTTAGGGAGTGGTTTTGACCTAGTTTAAGGACATTTGGGGAAATTTTAGGAGCTTTTATGATGGAAGATGATGTGCCTTTAATTTTTCTTCATGCACGTGAAATTTTGGAGTCTCTTATGAGGCTTGAAAATAGGTTGTTTGAGTGCATACAACCAAAGAGGTTGTAGTTCCTATTTTCATGTAACTATTTTGGAGAAAGCTTAAGTATCATTCAGAATCCATTATGAAGTTAGTCCTTAGAAATTTCTCATGCTTTCCTATTGAGCTCTTTTGGCATAAGAAAGAATTTGTAACTCATTTTAAGGTTTTCTTATTTTTTATTACATGAAAAATGGGTTTTCGGGACCTAAAACCCAATTACAAAGGATTACATAGATATGATCAATAAAGTCCATAAAAAAAAATAGTGCCTAAGGAACACTAAACCAAAAATCTGGCAAGAACTGAGAAAAATCTAGCATACAACTAGATGCCAGAAAAAGGCCGGCAACCAGCTAGAAAAAAGAAGCATAATAGAAAAAACTAAGCAAAGTTTTTAAGAAGCTCAACGGCTTCAAGCTCTAGGTGTGTCATCTTATCAGCAGCAACCCTGAGACCTTCAATCTCCTTATTTTCCTTGAGGGCCTCTTTCTTCTTGGAAGTGGCATGAGTCCTCCTCTTGGTACCTACATTCTCTTCAAGGCTGGTATCCTTAACATCCTCCACATGGAAAAAATCCTTCTCCTGGTACCTTTTCATGTTTGTAATAGCATCTTTTATAAATAAAATATAGTTTTTTACCTTCAAAATATCTTTTTATTTGTGTTCAATTTAATGTTAGGTGTGTACTTCTGTGATTTTCATTGAATCCTTAAGTAGATTTCTTACTTGCAGCACCTTAGGATAGAGAAAAAGAAAGCATTCATTCATGCAGGTTACATGTTGTGTAAAGAGTGAAGTCAATTTTAGTTGTGAAAATATTAATTTTTCCTTCTCAAGATTGACAAGATTCCAAACCTTCATTTAGAATGATGATGTATGGATCAATGTGAAGCTCAAGTTGTGTAAAAAAAATTTAGCAGTTAAGAAACTGTATGTTGAAGATTTCATGGAGGTTTTGAAGCAATCAATTTGGTGCATCACCTTTAGGATTAGTTTTTAGTTTAATAAATTCTTCTTAACCTTTTCCATGCAAATCTTTATTTTTATTTATATTTTAGGTGAAGTATCAAGAGGAAGCTGACCTTCTCTTGAGGTTCACGTTTGTTTCTGGTAACCCACAGCCAAAAAGTGCTTCAATCTGTTAATAGATTTGTTGAGTTTTAGGTTTAGTAGGGTGCAAATCTTATTAATAACAGTAACAAACTAAATTTTATTAATAGAAGATGTCGTTAAAAATATGAAGCCTAAAAATGAATTACAAATGCAACCTCCTACTAAAAGAGCTCCAAAATGTTACAATGTAGTATGAGAAAATACTAACAACTAACTTAAACAATGAAGTCTCAATCATACTTATGATTTTCTGAGCAGTTGGACAAGAATAGGAACTCCAACCTCATTGGTTGTGCATCCCCAAAATATTATTTTTAGCCCCTCAAAACAATCCAAAAAAGTCTCTAGAATGAAGAAAAAGTCAATCCTCAACTTCTTCAACCATAAAAACACCTAAAAATGCTCCAACCTCCTCCAACTAGGTCAAAATAGCTCCTAAATCTCCTCCAAATGTTTTACAACCCGTTAACCTCTCCTATGTCCTTGGTACTCTTCATAAATTTCCAATTATCCCCTTAGACTAAAAAATTAAAGACAAATATTATTTATTTTGGAACATAAATAATGTTTACTAAGTGATTTATATCTATATCACTTAGCAAATATTCTACACTTCCAATACTTGATACGAAATAATAAAAAAACAAAAACCCCATAACACTTGACATGGGGTATTAGTTGAATAGAAAGGTTTGAAAAACAAAAGGTGAAAATACCTCTTTGTTGGTAGTGACTTAGGGTAAAACAAAACCGTAAACTCAAAATGCAGCTCCTTGACATTTCATTTCCTTTCAATTTTTTCTCTTCTCTTATGAGAATGTTGCCATAGGGTTTTCTAGTTCTAGAAATTTTAAGGTTTTTGGAATTATGTGGAACATTTTTTGTGCACATCACATTTATTTCCACAGGAAAATTTTTGTCATTTGTTTCAAAATATTTTATTTTTGAGCTTTGTTTATGTAAAAATAATGGAATGACTAAAACTTCTTCTACATATTCCATGCTCAAAGCTCTATTTTTCTATGTATTTCACTTAAAATAAAAAGACCTATCTGCTGAAGATTTGTTAATGCAAAATGATGAAATGCTTGATTTTCCTATATGCTGGAAGAAGAATCACTTAGTGTGCAAGTTCTAGTTTTTATTACTATGTATATTTTGTATATCACTGTTTAATGTCTCTTCTCTTTTCTTTTTAGAAAGTTTTAATCTCTTTGTAGGTTGCGGCTTCTATACTTTTGGATATTAGTTTCTTTATGTTTTCTATAGGAAATTCTAAGGGTTTTGAGCTATTTTTTGCAAGGTGGGGTTTCTTTGTTTGGAACCCTTGCTATTTCAAGTTAACCTTCATGAGTATTTTTAAAAAGTCACCATGTAACTGCATTTACCATGTACTTCTTGTTTGAAACCATAGATGGAATCTACCCTTCCTTTTGTGCCATAGATTTTCCTACATATACTCAATGCATTCCCTTTTATGTATCTCCATTGGCTCGATCTACAAAAATTCATTCAAAACCTTGACATTGTGATTGCCCTTGATGCATAAAATAGAGAAACACCCAAGACTACCCTCCTATGTGCTTGTGATATGTCCTTTCACTACTGTAGCATTCTCCTTATTGGTGTATTAGTATGAAAAGACTTTTCGATTTGATTTACAAATATCCATATTTACGTTTCTATCTCCATGATAGTAATCTCTTATCAAGAAGATAAACCTTATCAGGCAGTAGATGACAACATATTTTATTATATCAATCAACTTTCATTCCAAGAAAATCAACTAGTGTTTGTTGTTGAGAACTATGTCAAAGCGGGCAGGTGCGGGGTGGGTGGGAGGAAATTTGAAATTCAAACATGGCGATGGCAGATTCCTTGGTGTCTCTCAGGCTAGATTCTCTGGCACTTCTACTAAACCCTAGCTGCGGATCAGACAAGAAGGGGAATGTTCAAAAAAAATCTTGGAAGGAGAGAATGATGCCAAGGATGGGGACCCATGTGATAGAGGTAAGCACTCCCATCCATGAGGGATTGAAATACCATCAGCACCGCATAGGGAGAAAAAATGGTCTTCCCTGTTTGGAGTGAAACCCTCTGGGAAATCATGTTTTCTAGAAGTGGGAAAGTTATCTGATCCTACAAAGGGGGTCTTTGCAATATCAATCCCTGACTCTCTCATTGATTTCTTAGTAGATGAGGTGACTCTTATCTTGGTTGGATGTTTTGTGGGTTCTATGCCAAACATCGACATTGTTAGGAGCTTCATTAGGATAAAATGAGTTCTTAAAGGTCATGTGGATATTATTGCTTTTCCTAAGGGTTTTTTCTCCTCTTTTTTTAATAATGAGGATGATTTTGCTAAATAATTGTGTAGGTCCATGGATGATGGGTAAGTCATCTTTGGCTCTTCAAAAATAGACTCCCAACTTGGATCTGAATGATTCCTTTTTTACTCTATTCCTATTTGGGTATGTCTACCTGGTCTTCCCTTGGAATACTGGAATGAAAGTGTGTTCAAGGGAGTGGAAAAATCTTTTGATGAGTTTCTTTCTATTGATCCAATAACGGATTCTAAAACCAGAATGGTGTATGCTTGATTCTATCTCAACACTCATCAGGCCAGGGATTTGCACCTTTCCATTGACTTTGTTTCAAAACTGAATAAATGGATCCAGGCCATTGAGTATGAATCTCTTCCCTTTGCATGTTCCTCATGTAAAAATTCAGGCAACTGGGCTAACGATTGTCCAACTAAGAAGTCCAGGGATGTCAAGAAGCAAGACAAATAGAAAAAAAAATAGGAAGAGGTTTTTGATGAGAATCATAAACAGAACATGGAATGGAGAGTTAGATAACCTAATTGGGATTTAAGCTCTAGAGAAGGATTAAGGGAAGGCATGGTGGATTCTTAGACTAAAGAAGACATTTTTAATTTTGGTCTGTAGAAGTCACTATGGATTCTCAAGCTCTGGTTATTTACCAACACAAGCCATGCTCCCCTAAGGGGGCTGAAAATGGAATAAGTCCAAGCCAAGTGTTGTTATTAGGGGGGAGGAGTCAAGAGTCAAAATAACCCTACAATCCATTGGTATACTTCGAGTGAACCTATTTGAAGATGCTCAGGTATGAAATGATTTAAACAGGGAAAATCTACTTTTACAGTCCTTTGAAATCCCCATTGAAGAGGGTTTCATAGCCCCAGAAATGTTCAAGGCTCCTAAATAGAGTAAATCATCAATAATTATTGAGGTTATTAAGGAGGAGACATCCTCGTCCTTGATTCAAAAAAAGAATAGAAAAGGTAATGATCTATCTCAGATATGGATTGCAACCAGAAGCAATTCTAGGAAGGCAGATGTGGGAAACAAAAACAAAAAACTTGGCAGACCCTCCATGAAGGATACCAAAGAGAATGAAAGTAATAAAGAGATGTCTACAATTTTCCATCTAGGACACATTTACCCCTGTAAAACATGAAGATTAATTCTTGGAATATAAGAGGCCTCAATGCGCCTCACAAATAAGATGTGCTCCATAATTTAGTTAGAGATCATAAACCAGACATTGTGCTCATTCAGGAAACTAAAATGTCTAATGAGAAATTAGTCAATATCAAGAACTTTAAAAATGGTGGTGTTGTAGGTACGAGTTTGATTGGTCCCTATGGTGGAAAGACTGTCTTTTGGAACCATAATACTTTGTCAGGGGTTGTTGTGGATGGTTCAGACAATATGCTCTCAGTGTGCTTTTATAATTCTAGGGAAGATTTCTCCCAGATCATCACTAACATCTATTCCCTCAATACTAAAAGTTCTAGGGATGTTTTTTGGAAAAAAAAAAAAATAGCTCATTGTAGGTACTTGTTCTTCAATAGTTGCGAGATCATGATGGGAGATTTCAATACTCCTTTGAAAGAGGATGAAAAATATGGTGGGTTTCCCTCACAACTGGATGGGCTTCTAAACCTTATGGAGTTCATCAATTCCCAAGGTCTAATGGATGTAGACCTTCAGGGCATTAATTACACTTGGTCCAATAGAAGAGTGGGTAATGACTTGATTCAGGTTTGTCTTGATAGAGCTTCGATTTCTTATGAATGGCTTGCTAGGTTTTATTTTTCCATGTATGATGTTATTAATATTGGCTCTGATCATTTCCCTATCCCTTTTTTGGAAGATCCAATTAATTATAAAAGGAACTTTATTTTTAGATTTGAAAGAATGTGGTTATCTCACCCCTCCCTTGAACAATGCATTAGTGATTGGTGGAACATATACATTGAAGGAACTGTGATGTGCAGAGTCACCAAGAAACTTAGATAGGTTAAGAGAATAATTAGAATATCAAAAAAATTTATCTGTGGGCATATCTTCCAAATGAAATCTGCTATCCAAATTGATTTGAAGGAAATCGAGGATTAAATCCAATAGGAAGGTTAATTAATGGATTTAAGGGAAACGGAATCCAATACCCTGACTAAATATCATGATATTATTGCAAAGGAGGAAGTTTTTAGGTGACAGATATTTAGAGATCTTTAGCTTACGGTTGGAGATAAGAATACTAAATACTTCCACATAACCACACTTAAGCACAAAGCTTCTAGCAGAATCAGCAAGCTTATGTTGGATCATGGCACTCTAACCAAAGATGAGGACATCAGATTCAAAATGGCCAGGTTCTTTTCTTCCCTTTTGACCTCTGATTTAAATATTAATCCTCTAGAGTAGGAGAAACCTATTGGTTATATCCCCTATGTTACGAATGAGGACCATAAAAAAACCTTGTCAGCGGTGCCTTCTAACAAGGAAATTTAGAATGTGGTTTAATCCTTTGAGAGGGAAAATGCCCCTAGCCTTGATGGGTTTTCAATGTTCTTTTTTCAAAAGTTTTGGTCCATTTTGGAAAAAGACATCTGTGGGGTTTTCAAAGAATTTTTTCTCTCCATGAATCATTTGAAGGAGATTAATGCTACTTTTGTTGTCCTTATTCCAAAAGTTCATGGTGTTGAATATCTGGATAAATTTAAACCTATAAGTCTCTGCAATTCCTTTTATAAAATTATTTTGATAGTCCTTACCTCTAGAATGTTGGTGATTCTTCCCATGATTATCTCTCCCTAGAAAAATGGTTGTCCCTGGTAGACAGATTCTTGTTTCTATTATAGCAGTTCATGAGAACACTCATTCATTGGTTATGGCTAAAAGATAGGGATTTTTTTGAAACTTGATCTATCCAAGGCTTATGATAAGGTGGATTGGGGGTTTTCTGCAGGAGATTCTTAAGGCCTTTCGTTTTGGTGACAAGGTGATTCGACTTTGCATCCAACTATTTGGTTGTGTCATCGGTTGTGATTGCCAATGACTCTCCTTCACATTTCTTTAAATCCTCGAGAGGCTTAAGGAAAGGGGGCCCTATTTATCCTATTATTTTCACTATTTTGGCGGAGGGGTTGGGGAATTTTATTAAAACATTTGTGGAGGAAGGGAAAATTAGGGGCCTAAGACCTACTTCTAATGATATTATTTTCTCTCATGAGCATTTTGTGGATGATACCATAACCATGGGGGAAGCCTCAGTCAAAGAAGCCAAATCCATGAAGTTGATCCTCAATACCTACGAGGCTGCTAGGGGTCAAAAGATCAATTGGTCCACAAGCTCTCTATTCTTCATTATAAATCCAAAGGAGAGGCAAGCTAAAATGGTTAAAATCATTGGGTGTGGTAATGCAGATTTCCCTTCCACTTACCTCGGTCTTCCTCTTGGTCTTACACCTCTTGATTCTTCCTAGAATCACCTGGTGGACAGATTCAATAAGAAGCTTGCTGGATGAAAAGGGGATTTTCTCAGCCATGTGGAAAAGGTACTCTTATTGAAATATCTTTGCAAAGTCTACCTATTTATGCCCTAAGTCTGTTTAGAATCCCAACTAAGTTTGCTGAAGCTATCAAGAAAGTCCAAAAGTATTTTCTTTGGTCGGGAGTTGAGGAGAGGAAATGTATTCCTCTCCTTTTCTGGGATAAATTTTTTAATCCCAAGAGGCTAGGAGGATTGTGTATCAAACCTATTAAGGTTATCATTAAGGCTCTTATGGCTAATCAAATTTGGCGTGTCTTTGGAGAAGATATTGTTAGAATAACTGAGAGGGGGGGTAAATCAGTGGCCTCAAAAATATTCCAATAAATTAACCCAAAAGCTTATTACCATAATTATAAGCCTCTAGTTATCTTCAATCCTAAAATATTTATGCCTTTAGATTATCTTATCAAATAACTACTACTCAGAGTTCACTATTAAACCTTATTCTTTATCTTTACCGATTAGCAATCTATCATTTACTGAAATACAGTAAATAACTTAGTGTATACCAATCAATCCTATTTTAGTAATGTGTAAAGAAAAACATGAAAGCAATGACTCATAAACACATTTGACATATGGATTTTTAACATGGAAACCCTGTTAAGGGAAAAACTACTTGGGACTGGTAACCCAAAATTTTCACTCTTCTGAAGTGAGCTCTGAACCGCCTCACAATAGGTGTGGAATAATCATGCTCAAGGCCTTTCTTAGGAATGGTTCATTCAATCTAAGAACTACTTCTCCTGTTATGAGGTGCATTTAAATTTTCAACCCAGGGATGTATACTTGAAATGGTCGGCATGATATGTGCACTAGGTTCCTTAAGGAGTCATTATTCTTATGTTGTAGGAAGGTAAAAATGCATAAAAGAAACCTACACTAGTGCTGCAGGAAAGAATACATTTATCTCCTTACTGAAATGAATGCTAGAAATTGCAAACTTCTACTTAAACCTATACTTCAACCTAGAACATCCATTATAACTATTCTTGTAGATGTTGCAGGAACACTCACAAGGTATGATGTTGCAAGAAGAGACTGTAACTTCTATCTAAAATACTGGAAATGCTAGAAATGTTGTAAATGAAATCTATTCTATTCTAACCTATTCCACCTCCCAAGTGGGCCCCCTTGGTCGGTTTCTGCTAAACTATTAACACAAAACATAAACCAAGAACTACTTCATTGCATTTCAAAAACTCATTACATAGCAACAAGACATGGAACTTGAAATAGATCATTGTGAGATACAACAGTTTTCTTCCAAAAAATTATGTCTCTAACTTTTCTAGCTAACCTCAAACTATCGGTCCAATCCCTATATATAGAGGATCGAACACTTATTACAAAACAAAAAAGAAACAATCTTCACTGAAAACATGTCAGAGAAGAAGATGGAAATGCAACAACCCGCAGTGTGGGTAATAAAGCTCGGGCGACTAGTTCAACATAATAAAGTGCAGAGGGAATATAGGCACACTACATCCCCGTGTCCTGGAATAATGGCTCCATTGTAGCAGCCATGTTTCCTGGTGTTGTAATGATCACTCTGCCTTAGCTGGTCCTCAACAGTCTTCCTTGAATGATGTCGACCACTCTCCAGCCGCTTTCTCTCCTGTCAAGTTAGTTATGATGCAGAAATATTCATGCAACAAGCTTAATCAAATTAAATATCCAGATATTAGAACATAGATTCTAATGGTTTTATGAAATACTACACTATATTTATAATATTAGCAAAATATGTCACAAACATCTACCCATGGTTTATCAGTTCTATCTGGACTTTATCACAAGTTTTGATTGGCTAGGCTCTCAAATGTTTGTCAAAAACTAGAACAGAGTATTTAAAATTATACAAAATAAAGGCAATAATTTGGCCTTATCATCTGCCCCTTGGTTAATCAAATGCTTGTCCTCAAGCATTGCACCTTCTGGAAATTGACCTAAAGTCACCAACTTCAGTTATTCCTCACCTCTAGCTTTTGAAGGAGTAGTAGAATCCTCTTGTTCTTTCCCAAACTTCCCTTCTATGATATTCTTGTAGCCTTTCAAGTTTGGTAGTGTTGATGTCATACAATAGCCAAAGGAGCATGGGCGGCTACATTGTGAGCAGACACCAGACCTCCTACCTAATTTTCCTACCCATCCCTATGTATTTTGATGCCTGGTGTATAGCTTCTTCAAGGTTAATGGGGTTGTGTGGTTCTGATCTTTTGAATACCTCTGATAATCTACCACATCTACTTTTGGCACCAGTTAAGGCTCTTTGGAAGACAAAATAGGACATGCTGCCATATTCTGCATACACATATGCTTTGAGTTTAAAAATTTTATCTCTGATTTCCTTTTTAATGTTCCCATATGTCAGTATAAACCAATCCCTCAGGAATACTTCTGGTTGACTGCTTTCTACTCTTAATGGTAGGGGTTATGTTTTCTCAAGTTATTTGTAATTCTCCAATTGTCTATCATAGTTAGCCTCATTGTGCATCCAAGACATCAGGGATCTTAGGTGTATATCCCCTAAGTAAGGTAGGGGATTCCATTCAGTCTCTAAAGGGATGATGAAATTATTCACATACAACTCACAGAGTAGGTTTTGTTTCCAAGATGGAAGTGTCTGGTATAAACCATAGAATTCCTAGGCTGATTTGAACTCTGCATTTACATCTTTGAGGGTCATCATCAACTGAAATAGGAGGAATTGTTCTTTGAGATAGATGGTATAGACCCTAGGTGGAGGTCTACAATAAATTATCTGGTCAGTCAGTTTAAGGGCATGTTCCATTCTCTGTTTCTGTCTTGCCAACTGATCTTTTAATTCTGAAATTTCCTCTCCTTGTTCTGCTATTACTTTCTGTAATTTCTTTTTATCTTCTCCCCATAGAGTGGTTGTCAGCACATGATTATTATATAACTGGATGAGAAGCATTTGTAGAGTAATTGAACCATTGTTTTCATCTTGGTTATTCTTCTTCCTTTGTTCTCTCCATAACTGCTCTAAGAATTGTATTAACCAAGTTCACTTATAGGAAACTAAAGCATTTATTGTGCAAGCCAACTAGTGAGTTATAGGGGTTTCTTCCTCATGAGTTGGAACATCTTGATGACTAACTCCTAGGTCATTTTGACATACATTTGTCTCATCTTCACACTCCTCATCTAGATTTTGAGGAATGTCTGGGATCTCAGACTGGCTAGGAGAATCATCCCGAACAATATGAATAGGAGTTTCCTCCTCAAATTGTTTGGGGGAAGCGGTTTGAATTTCAGTGGGCGCTTTAGGAGTTTTCCCTCTCATCCTAGAACTTCTTCTTACAGGGAGTTCCTCAACTTCTATGGCCTTTTTCTTACTAACGCTTTTTTTTCTCTGCTGCAGGAGTAGTGGCTACAGGAACTGATTTCATTTTCTTCTTTTTCAAAACTTGAGGGTTTCGTGGTTCAGCTGCAGGAACCAAAGTTTCTCCTACTAAATTCCATTTTCCTTTGGTTTGGGCAGTAGTAGGTATATTGCTCATGTGAGCAGTTAAAGGCACATTTTCTTGTAAATTTTTGGTTTCTGCCCCTTGGGTACTCTGCTTAGCAACTCGGTCAAGGGAAACTGCATTATCTTGGCTAATTTGCACATTAGGGGCAATTTGAGGCTGCAAGTTTTTATGATGGACAAACTCTGCCCATGCCATAGGGGAGGCATCCCTAAGAGAGCTTTCTATGAGTAATTTAATCAAGGCATGGTGAGTAACAGAGTTGTCTTTCCCTTTCTGGGTTTCTTCGGCACTAATGCACAACATATTAAACAAAAAATTGGGTGCATTCATTGGGATATTATGTCATACATAACTAAGCATCTTAAAATGATGCGCATGTAGATTAGAGAATCATCCTTCATAGGTGAAATACCTGATGATGTGCATAGCCAACTCCTGATATGGTGGAGGAATGGACATCCTTTTGCATCCCTATTTAGTGATCTCCAATGGAGGGTCTCCTGGTAGGGTGAATTGAGCCCTGGCTGACTTGGCATCATGGGCATTGGGGTAGTGTTCCCCTACTGTTGGCGAACCAGTTACTTCTGCTATTTTCTCCTTTGTTGCAACAACTGGCAATGCCCATGCCATTGCTTGGCCTTCATCAAACATGTTTGCAAATTCTGATACTGCTTCCTCATCAAACTCTGTCAATTTTAAGAAATACCCCAGCCGTCCATAGGCATTAAATCTTCTTAGAGCCTCAACATCAGATAGTAAAATACCATGAACCACTGGTTCATGCCACTACAATTGGCCCCCCATTTGTTCTTTCCAAATTCAACCTCTACTTTGTTTTTGATAATTACCTTCTTCCTCCTTTGAATTTCATACTACCTCTTGTAAAACCACAGACCCTCTTTCACATTCTTCCGGTATTCTTGATATGATCAATAATAATGTACTTTAATAGAATGAATCATAGATATTCATGTGAGAGAAAGAGTTATGTCATGGTTTTAATACTGGGTCACATCTAGTTTGACAGTTAGGGGTTTATTCAGAATAAAGGTACAACACTTGACACTTATGTGATGTGGCAGCTAGATTTTAATTAAGACAATGCCAAAGTATATATTTGAGGATCTTAACGAGTAAATGGAAATGAAATTTTTAGAAATTGGCACACTTCCCTACCCCCTATGAAATATGGACAAGTGTCCTCACTTGTCACACTTGGTAGAAGGTATGGAATTGGATTAAGGTGGCAACAATACATTTATTGCAGTATTCGATATAACCAACTAAATCTATGCACTAAAAATGGAAATAAATTTGAAAATCTCGTACCTGTTAATTGATCATCGCACATGCCAGGAAAGATTTGCAAGAGTGGAATGACGACATCGGTGGTTGGCATGCATCAGCGCACAATCTCTTTATTGAAAGCCTAGAAATATGATGACATGGAAGGTGGGTGGATGGAAGATTAAGAAATGAAGTGGGTTGAAAAAGAAGAATGTAGAAAGTGAATGGAGAATTTGAACTTTATGTAAACATAAAGTTTTTATTATGGTCATTCTTCATAGGAATTCTTATTGAAGAGCTGCAGGAAGAAGGTTGACACCCTCTACTGCAGGAAGTGTTACCTATTGATCCTTTAAAACTAGTTGGTTGAATTGTTTCAGGAAGTCTTCTTTTGTATGTGGCTGGTGATACAACTTTAGTCTATGGCCATTGACTAGTAGATTGAAGTGGACAGGGTCAATTATGGTCAACTGGACTACTCCATTTGTAAATACATGGCTTATTTCATATGGACCCAGCCATCGTGTCTGCAGCTTTCCTAGTATCTCTTGGAATCTGGAATCATATAACAATGTCCAATCTTCAACTTTGAACTGCTTACTCTTAATATGGGTATCATGCCAATGTTTTCTTTTCTTTTGGACAATTTCTATGCACTGTAGGGAAGACTTGCGCATTTCATCCAAAGAGTTGAGATGCAGCAAGCGCTCTCTTTGTGCTGCAGGAAGATCAATATTTAACTCCAGCAATGTTCTTAATGTTTTGTGTTCAAACTCAATCGGTAGCATTACTGTTTTACCATATAACAGTTTGAACAGAGTGAACCCTATGGTGGTCTTCCATGTTTTTCTATATGCCTAGAAAGCTTCTGATAGTATGTTGCTCCAATCTTTGTGATGCAAATGAGCTGTCTTTGTTAAAATTGCTTATATTTCCTAATTTGTTACTTCTACTTGTCCATTGGCTTGGGGGTGATAGGGGCTTGATTTCCGATATCTAATATTATATTCCTTCATGAGCTCTGTTATCATATTGGAAGTGAATTGTGTACCTTGATCAGTAACAAGTTCTCTTGGCACGCCATATCTAGTAAAAATTTCTTCATACAGAAATTCAGCAACTTTATGATCTCTGGCATGTTTCATTTCTCTGACTTTGACCCATTTGGTCAGGTAATCATGCACACCAGAATGTATGACTTCCCATTGAATGGTGGGTCTATTGGGCCAATAAAGTCCATGCCCCATTTATCAAATGGTGTTACCACCACCTGTGGTTTTAAGGGCATTTCATCTGATCTTGTTGGTCGGCCCATTCTTTGACATTCATCACACTTCCTTGTATAACTTGCTGCTTCTTTGTGAAGTGTAGGCCAATAGTAGCCAGTTGTTAAAATCTTCTGTGTTGTTCATTTGGCTACAAAGTTCCCTCCACATGGTTCATTATGACATGCATGAAGAATGTCATATGTCTCATCTTCTCTCACACATCTCCTCATGACTTGGTCAGGTTCAGTGTAAAATAATTTGCTATCAATCCAAGAGAAATGGAAGCTTTTCTCTACAAGTAGCTTCTTATCCTTATAAGAGAAATGTGTTGGCATTTTGTTAGCTGCTACGTAATTAGCTATATCTACATACCATGGATTCTAGATAGCAATTGTAAATAAATTTTCATCTGGAAATGCATCATTTATCAAAGTAGTATCTTTTTCAGCATGATGAATTCTAGATAGATTATCAGCTACCACGTTTTCTTTCCCTAGCTTATGAATGATTGTTATATCAAATTCCTGCAAAAGAAGGAGCCATCTTGCTAACCTACCCATGATGGCAGGTTTGTTCATGAGATAATTAATTGTGACATGGTCAGTATGAACAAAGATAGGATAACCAGTCACATAATGGCGGAATTTGTTTAGAGCATAAACTACTACTAGCAATTCTTTTTCAGTCACTGTATAGTTTAACTCTGGTCCATGTATATATAATAGATTGCATTTTCAAGGTTTTTAGTCTTTTTTCCTACGACAACACCTACGACATAGTCTAAAGCATCTGTATGTATGTGAAATGGCAAAGTCCAATCAGGACCCCTTAGTACTGGTGTAGATGTCAAAAGTGACTTGAGCTACAGGAAGGACTCATCACATTCTTTTGTCCAAGCGAATTCAGCTTCTTTGGTAAATAAGTTGTACAGAGGACTAGCTATTTGACTAAAGTTTTGGATAAACCTCCTATATTATTCAGCGTGACCTAGGAAAGATCTGACATCTTTTTTCTTAGTAGGAATAGGTAGTGTGAAAATTACCTCTGTCTTCACAGGGTCTACCTGGATTCTAGCTTCGGAGATAAAATGTCCCAACACCACTCCTTCTTGCATCATCAAAAAGAACTTTTCATTGTTGAGAGACAGGTTATGCTCCTCGCATCTATTTAGTACTTTCTCCAAGCTCTTCAGAGCTTCCTCAAATGTGACACCGAATGTAGTGAAGTCATCCATGTAGATTTCCATGCAATCATGTGATATATCAGCAAAGATGTTGATCACAGCTCTCTAAAAGGTAGCAGGTGCATTGCATAATCCAAATGGTAGTACTAAATAGGCATATGTGTCCCAAGGACATGTGAACATGGTATTTTCTTGATCTTCAGGGGCAATTCTTATCTGATTGTAACCATTGTATCCATCCAGAAAGGAAAAAAATTTCTTTCCAGCGAAATTATCCAAGACCTGGTCAATAAAAGGTAAAGGAAAGTGGTCCTTCTTTGTAGCATTATTTAATTCCCTGTAATCCACACATATCCACCACTTACCTCCTTTCTTAGGTATAATTACCAATGGTGATACCCACTTGCTGTCAAAAATTGGGTAGATGAATCTAGCATCCAACAACTTCTGCAACTCAGTTTTAACTATTTCTCTTAGTGTTGGATTTATTCTCCTCTATGGTTGATGAAGTGGCAAGCTTCCATCACTAATGTAGATTCTGTGGGTGCAGAGTTTTGGGTTTAGTCCCTCCATATCTCCACAATCCCATGCAAAGGCTTTTTCATGCTGACTGAGGAGCTTGGTTAACAATGCCAACTGTGATTGGGACAGCTTGTTGTTCACATGCAGGTTATGACCAGAGGAAATTTCCACTATTGTTGTTAGTTCTACCATTAACACTTCGGGCAATGGACTTCTAGCTATTTCACTTGTCAATAATTGATTAATCATTTCAGGGTTTGCTGGAGACATACAGTGCTCATAGGTACATAGCTGTAAAACAAAACTTTCTGAAACATCTTTAGCCATAATACATTCATTTGTAAGAATGCTCTGTATCACATCATCTTCCTCTTGCATCTTTAGAAAAGATTTCCTATGCAACATCATGAGCTGGGCTACTGAATTCAGCTCTTCCTCCTCATCTCCTAAGTCTGGCCAAATAGGTTCTCCCAAGTCTGGCTGGGGTTGGGCAGGAGGGTATAGGGCTAACTTCCTTATGGCTTGACCATTTTAAATTGTCATACTTCCTGATTTTCAATTAATTTTGGCATCAGTGGTGGCTAACCAGGGTCTTCCCAAGATTATAAGATAACTAGCAAAGTTTACTTTCGGTGATAGGATAAGAAAATCAGCAGGATACTCCCATGAATCTAAGGTTACTATCACATCTTCTATGAGACCCTCTTGAGTAACAGTTGAACTATCAGCAAGTTGTAACACTATGGCTATTGTTCTTAAGCCTTCTATGCTTAGCCTATGCATTGTATCTTTAGTCATCACATTTATTGCTGCCCCCAAATCAACTAGAGCATTTTTCACAGTCTGTCCATTTATTATCGGGTTGACTACTGGACTGTCAGGATCTGAATACTTTGGTATTACCACCTTTCCTAACATGATATCTGCTAATTTCCCTACAATATGTACTATTTGAGGGTCTTTCTTCTTCCATCCTGGCTTCTTTAGGAATGCTTCCTTAATAGCGTTTCCATAAAGAGGTATATCTTTGATAGCTTGGAACAGAGGGATTTGAATATTCATATTTTTTAGCTACTCAATAATATCAAATGTTTCTTCCTCTTGGGGTATAGGTTTTTCTTTGTTTAGCCTATGTGGAAAGGGTGGATTTGAAGTGTGGATAGTAGTTCTACTGGGTATATCAGTCGATTGGCTAGTATTTGGTAATGTGGCTTCTGGAAGTAGTGCTACAGGAGTGTCTGCGACTTTTGTAATAATATGATATTTAGGTGTAGGCAAGGTGGTACCAGACCTCAAATGGATATCATCTATCTCTAATGAGTAAGTAGGGCACTGCTGAGTGTCAGTAGTGTATGTTTGCTACTGCTGCTATTTGTTGTTTGGATTTGGTTGTGGTTGAGAAGGCAATTGGTTTGGCTTTGGATTAGCATTAGTTGTTGCATGAGGTGGCATTATTGCAGGTGGTTGTACTAGAGGTGGTAATTGTGGACAGCCAGAATTTTGGCTAGGCCACTATGGAGGCCCCCTCCATTGATTAGTTTGCTGCTAATTTTCTTGCGGTGGTTGCCATTAATTCTGCTGATTAGGCCACTGGTTATTTTGCTGATTTTGCCATTAGTTATTTTGCTGATTTGGCCACTGATTATTTTGCGGGTTTTGCCATTGGTTATTTTGCTGGTTAGGCCATTGGTTATTTTGTTGGTTTTTCCATTGGTTATTGTGCTGGTTTGGCCACTGAGGTTGAGGGTACTAAGAAGTGTTCTGATAATTTTGGTTTTGCCACTGATTATTGTTAAAATTTGAAAACTGTAGAGGATCTTGTGGCATACCTTTTCTTGAGGCCCATGGGAAATGTTGAGCAATGAAGAACACTTGATCATTGTCTCCTTCTATCTTCATGTAGTCAGTTGGAAAATGTTGATTTTCCAGGTTGGCTACCAACTTACATCCGCAGTCTTTCTTCTATTTGCGGCAATGTGGACAGTGCTCAGCCAATTGTGATTCAGCTTCTGCATGCTTATTCTAGGTAGTCATTGTGTCAAGCTGTGTAGCTACATCATTTATAATATATTTCTTGAAATCTACAAGCAAATTAGATATCTCCAACTTTGAAATGCTCGAACCAATCCCTTTTGTGACTGTGGGCCGGTATCCTCTGCCTTTCTTCACAGTTGACCTTGATTAGTTGAGATAGATTTTATTGAGGTCATCCCAAGAAGACTGGGATATGTCTCCACCAGCCATCAAGTCTAATGCCTCTAGACAGTTGTCATTTACCCCTCTCAAGAAGACTAGTTTCTGTGAATCCTCTGCCAGTACATGTTGGGGATTCTTCTACATTCTGTACAAAAAACATGAAACATAGTCCTCCAATGTTTTGTCTCCTTTTGAGACATCCTAAAGATATCATCTCCTTTTGGGTCACTGCCTTTACAATAATCTTTATATTTCTGCAGAAACAACGTCTGCATCTCATCCCAGGTACCTGTTGCATTGGCTCCTAAGCCCATGAACCATCGTAAGGCTGACTCTTTCAGTGTTGTAGGACACAACTTGAGCTTATGGGCATTGGTATTATAGTTGAAGCTTCGACAAAGTATGTCAAACTCAAACAAGAAAGTGTCAGGATCCTCTGTTATAAGACCATAAAACTTCAGAAGAGTAGCTATGGGTATATTTTTGAGATTAGCATTGTTTATAAGGCTTGGGAGAGGAAATGGGAAAGTAGGATGTGCCATTACTGGAGGTATTTGATTATGGGGTTGATGTTGGAAAGGAGCATTAGCTACTAGATTGTTAGTAATAGGTGGATTTGGGCCAGAATTATCTAGAAAGTTGGCCAAGATTTCTGCAAAAGGTCGGAAGCCACCTATATCAAGTGGTTCTACTCTGGAGGAAGATGTTGTAGGAAAGTTAGGGCTTGCGTCTTCAAAGGGTAACTCAAATTCTTCAACTTCCTCATTCAAATTAGCAGGCTCTGTTGGGAGAAATCTGCCATATTCATCTCATTGCCTTTCTCTTTGATGCATGCAATTGAATTCTTCATGCTTGTGAAGCAATTTTTAGAGATACAAATCTAAAAACTAACTAGGAATAAAAAAAAATGACTCAAAAATAAGGACTACTTCTCCCATTATGAGGTGCATTTAACTTGTCAACCCAGGGATGTATACTTGAAATGGTCATATGTGCACTAGGTTTCTTAAGGAGTCATTCTACATATGCTGCAGGAAGGTAAAAAATGCATAAAAGAAACCTACACTAGTGTTGCAGGAAAGAATGCATTTATCTCCTTACTAAAATGAATTCTAGAAATTTTAAACTTCTACTTGAACCTATACTTCAGCCTACAACATCCATTATAACTATTCTTGCAGATGTTGCAGGAACACTCACAAGGTATGATGCTGCAGGAAGAAATTGTAACTTCTATCTAAAATACTGGAAATGTTGGAAATGCTAGAAATGTTGGAAATGAAATATATTATATTCTAACCTATTCCACCTCCCAAGTGGGTCCCCTTGGTCTATTTTTGCTAAAATATTAACACAGAACGTAAACCAAGTACTACTTCATTGTATTTCAAAAACTCATTACATAGCAACAAGACATGGAACTTGAAATAGATTGTTGTAAGATACAACAGTTTTCTTCCAAAAAATTGTCTCTAACTTTTCTAGCTAACCTCAAACTATCTGTCCAATCCCTATATATAGAGGATCGAACACTTATTACAAAATAGAAAAGAAACTATCTTCGCTGAAAACATGTCGGAGAAGAAGATGGAAGTGCAACAGCCCACAGTGTGGGTAATAAAGCTCGGGTGACCAGTTTAACATAATAATATAGGCACACTACATCCTCACATCCTAGAATAATGGCTCCATTATAGCAGCCATGTTTCCTGGTGCTGTAATGATCACTCTGCCATAGCTGGTCCTCAACAGTCTTCCTTGAATGTTTTCAACCGCTCTCTAGCCTCTTTCTCTCCTATCAAGTTAGTTATGATGTGGAAATATTCATACAACAAGCTTAATCAAATTAAATATCCAGATATTAGAACATAGATTATGATGGTTTTATGTAATACTACACTATATGTATAATATTAGCAAAATATGTCACAAACATCTACCCATGGTTTATCAGTTCTATCTGGAATTTATCACAAGTTTTGACTGGCTAGGCTCTCAAATGTTTGTCAAAAACTAGAACAGAGTATTTAAAATTATACAAAATAAAGGCAATAATTTGGCCTTATCAAGCTCGGTGAAGAGCCAACCCTGTTAAAGGTTACAATCACACTATTAAGTGTGACCTTGTTAGAGGATTTATCACTGACAGTTAATCACTTGATATCTAGCATTTCACTATGTTTTCTTCATGAGTTAACCTTTTGATACTCCTTGGGATGTATCTCAATATATAAAGGATTTGTTTAGATCCTACTCGGTCAAGAGACTTATCTGATTCAATGGTTAAACTAAAACAATCTATGATTTGTTCATATAAACAACTATACTTTTTAGATGTTTAGATCTATTATAAGCTCATAATACCTTTCTGATCAATGTCTCTATTCAATACCTTTGCTCCACTTCTTTTTTCTCGGTGATGTTGTGCTTCTCCATTGCTCGGTGTCCATAGAAATATTAGCTCTATTCTTTAGCTTGATTGATCAGGACTGTGTGAAGTCTATCACCAGTATCTCTTCAAAATCCTTTTCTATATTCACCCCTAATTCATAATGAATTATCCTATCTCTTTACAAACATAATTTCACCATTTTTTGGTCTCAGTATTTCTTGTTCTTGACGTGATCCAAAAATATCTTCTTTCTTGCTTTAAAGTATTACTTCGGTTTTATCTCGTAGATTTCTCTTAGACAACTAGAATAAAAAATCTTTAAAACTCATGCTTATCTTTGGCTTTTAACTTGTCGATGAAAACAATGTTAACAACCAGTTAACTCCATATTTATCTCTTGCCAGCTAAGTCTTTTGTCATTTTTGAACTTCAGTTCTTTTTGATGTTTAACTCTTTGTTAGCTCGGTCAACACTTCAGTTCTCCTCAGGCATCTTCATCCATTGGGGTTGTTTGTCCATCCAGGTTGTATGTCTTTCAGGTAACACTGTGATTCTACTCATCGGTAATGCTTGCACAGGTTTCTTGCTCAGATATCACTGTGACTTTCCTCTCAGGTTTCTCTATCCGTCGGGGTGCACTGTCCTTTGGTGTTTGTTGTCACAAAGTTCATACTAAACTTTTATGCATTATATAGAGGGTGTTGGTTTCTTTTTATGTTGCAATAGAAACAACAACAACCTCTTCCCTTTATGACTATTTTTATAGAGGAGCCACCTCCAAATATTTGTTCAAGCAAGAAAAATACCAACTAACAAGCACTCTCTTAATACTTCTACTCTTTAGGTCCTACTAAACCAAGGGGGGATACCCCGTTATACCTATTAATATATCCAATCTGGCACTATCAAGAAGTAAACTCACAATGACTCAACATGACCGAAAGATACTAGATAATTAGCTAATTATCCATTGAATATCAACCTTTAAATGGAGCATGAGATAGAAATTATAACAAACTTATAGAAATGAAGACTTAATGGATTTTAAATGTTTGATTATAGTAAAACATAGTCAATATGAAACTAGATATGCAATCAAACAAAACTTATCAGTTTCAGATTAGTGCTTTATCCATTGGGCTATATTCTGACTTAGATACAGTACACTGGAATAAATGTTCACCAAAGATTTCAAATCATAATACAACCATCCCAAAACCCCTACTACTAATAAAATCCTAGCATCTATTAGATGAATCTATGCATAAATTAGAGCCTACTTTAATCTAATCCTAGATTAGAACTCTCAAATAAGTACATAAACACGGATAAAACTATGTTAATGAATCATAAAATTCATAACTCATATGACACATAACACAGGAGAGATTGGAATCTGGATCTTTGTATTAAATTCAGAAAAATTTATTTCAGTATACAAAAAGTACTCAGAGATAACATTTTCAATAACCTGCAAAATAACTCCTAACTTTTATTTCTGACTTCTTACACTATCTAGTACAAATTATACTATCTTTCCCCTCTTGATTGAAAACTTTACAAAATGGTTTACAATACAATTTTTCCAGCCCTTTCCAGTGATCTTGGGAATCCTTTTATAGATTAAGATTACAACAAGCTTCAAATCATATGGAATAAGGACAAAATTAATGACTCACTAAAAAGACAAAAATAGCTAATGGAGTGATAACCACGCTTGTTACAATAGATATTTGACAAATTTTGTCTTTTGACCACTTTGTACTTGCAATTGCTTCAAAGTTGTTTGGTGTGAGCCATCTGGAGTTTGTTGTCTTTGATGTTGGTGATGTAGGATCTTCACTTTCAGCTGTATCAACCAATCTGTTGGGCTTCGTCATCCACCTGCATGTCGTCACCTTCACCTGGATCAACTATTGTGTACTTGTCTTTCCAAGAAGTGTACACCTCATCACTTGGCTAGTTGAAGTTAAGGACCTCATCCTTTTTGTTGTTAATCTCCTTCCACATGGTATATGCCTTCTCAATCTCATCTAACCAAAATCCAAAAAATTCTCTGGCTTTCCCTACTATCTCAACTATTTGAATAAACAACAATGTGCTTTCCAGGGTAATTATACTATTTGTTCTTACTACTAGTTCCTCACTCATTTGCCGATGCCATAATGCTTCATCTTTAATATCTCCATTCTTCTTAAAAATATTTGGGAACATTTCATATCGGTCCTTTGAATATTCTTTTTTTAGCGCCATTACTTTCCTTATGACAATGCTCCTTCTTATGTCCATGTCCATGACCAATTTTACACATTTATGGGTGCTAGTTAAAATAATATCAACATTTTTCTCCTTCTTACAAGTGGTGTGGAATAAATTCAACTCTCCTCCCTTCCCTTTCCATTTATTCACCAATTGGTCTAAATTTTCCTTGTTTGCATTCTACTCATTCATCATACTAACAATTTTCTTTCCTTGTGCATAGATGGTAGTAGGCACCAATTCATGTGTACAATTCATAAGGGTGTTATGTATCTTGGATGCATACTTTTTCTTCACCCATGCTTCTTCTTCTTTGAAGGTTGCAAACTGTTCAACCCATTCTTTCTTTTGCCTCTCGAGCTCTGCTCTTTCAACAATTATTCTTTCTTTCTCCTGCTCAAATTCTTCTAGTGTGGTTACATTTGATAGTGCAGGGGGAGGAGGATAAGTGATAATAGGACTTGATGAGGATGGTTGGTGTGGGTCTTGTGTAATCCTCCTCTAAGTCATAACTTGTATTGTTTGGCTTCCCTCTAAGAATGTAATCCTATCATCCTTTTGGATAGATTTAATCCTTTCATCATTATAAGCCTTCAGGACAACTTCATATTTTTGTGCTAGGCTCTTAAAAGCATCTTCTTGCCTCTCAGCTACCTTCAAGCTTAATTTTGCAGTTTGCAAAGTAAGGTTATGTGCTTCCACCCCTAAGGTATCTGAAACTCATTTTACTATGAGGCTACTTATACTCTCATCCTGATCATCCTCATTATTTCTCCTTTTATCCTTCCTCTTTAAGGACCATATTGCCAATGTTGCATGATCTTCACTGAACTAGGCACCAATTGATGTAACACTGGTGTGCAATGGTTTGGCCTCTTTTCTCACAGCATCAAATGCAATGGCATCAGCCAAATCTCACTAGGGTAAGATGAGAACTCCCTTTTTCTTCACTAACTCCCTGCCTTCTTCAGGGGTTATCTTGTCAAACTTGGTCATCAATTCTTGTTTGACTTCCTTTTCAATGTCTCTTTTTCTCTGGTTAGCTTGACCTTCTTGCAATTTATGAAATTTCTCCTTGAATTCATCAATTTGGGTTCTACATAGGAATTGAATGAAGGCTCTAGCCTTAACAAAATTATCATCAGATAAGAATTCTTCACTGGCCCATTTGGTTACAGGGTCCAGCTCTTTTCCTGCAAACTCTGCTACTGTAAGATCTGATTTTCATTCATGGGTGCCTCTGACACTCCTTCTTGTAGCTCCTGGGCTATGAAAAAAACATGCCTTGTAGTTCCCATCTTGACCAATGACTCTGCAATAGCTTGACCATCCATCTACAAAGGGGACTGAGAAGGAGAGTATATATCACTTGATTGTTCTTTTCCTTCCATCTTCTGCCTCTTTGGAGATGGCAGTATTTGAGCACTAGTATATACTGGCCTCTTCCCCTTTTGGTAAAAATTCTTTTCAATCTTAGGCATGATTGTATTGTATCCTCTTTATTTTTAAACCATATAATTTCCAGTTGGGATTACCCTTCCCTGTGTAACTTTGCTCAAAATAGCCCTAGCTTTTTCTAGCTCAATCTCCATCACTTTGATCTTCTTATGGTTAAGAGTTTGCATTATATCTTCAAACATTTTCATTAGAGACTCAACCTTCTTAGCCCAAGGCAAAAATACCTTCAAGGGATCATAAGATCTGTCAAAATTGTGAATAAAATCCAAATATTTTTTATACACCAGCCATTGTTCTTTCTTGATCTCTTGTTCATTCAGATCAAACACATTCCTTATGATGTCCTCTAGGAAATTGAATTGATGATCTAGTGCCAAGCACTTGGTTCTCTTCCTAAACATGTTAATAATGACACCTTCATTATCTGCACACCTTGACACAGATGTTGCTAAATGGTATGGCTCAAAATACTTGTCAAATTTTGTCCATCCCCCCTTTATAATGATGAAGTGATGGGCTCTGGTGAGGGTAGGGAAAATAATTCCCTTCATCTTTCCTATTAATACTTCTTCTTTTACTCCACCTAGTTGCCTTAGAATCTCGGCTATACCAATGTTTAGTGGCACTCTGTAAGGCAGAACATTTGGGATTCCCCTGAATCCATAAACTCTTACAACTATGGAGACAGGGTACAAAATAAGATCACCCCAATTGTGAACAATTTTTAATTCTAGGGCATACTCCAAAGGCCTTAATAGTCTCATCATATCTGTATTGATTCTAGGGTTTTCCTTACATAATAGTGATTTAAGCCTAGCAAAAAAAGATCTATCAAAATTTATGTAGCTGGCTTCCTTTCTGTCCCAAGACAACTCAACACTCCACAATTGAACAGGAAAATCCTCATCATCCTAAAACTTAGTGAGGTCCATTTCTTCTTCAAATAAATCATCACTATTAAACAAAATCATATGCATCATTAAGGATTACCATCCCATTGGCTTGAGTATATTCTTATCCTTGATGCCTATCAGACCCTCATGCATTAATTCAGCAATGTAGGAAGCATAATCAAAAGCTATTGTCATGTGGGGATGCAAACTTTGAGCAACCATAAGCATAAGGTGGATAGGCATTGTCATTTCCTCATCTTCTCCTAGCACATGGAACAAGGCACTATACATTTTCCTAGCCTTGCTATTGAAATAGTTCAGTTTAAAAGGCTCTAGTGTATTTGGGACTACAACAATCAAATCCCATATTTTATTAAAATATCCTTTTAAAGCCTTATTTCTGTAGTACTCATTCTGAGTCTGGTACACTTGTTTGAAATAGTCAAAATCAATGTCATCCATTTGAATTGAGAGGTCGCTTAAACTGAATACATTTCTAATTTCATCAGCTGTAACAGTCAACAACACATTCCTCTCTATATCTCTTAAAACCCTAGATACTCTGTCATATGTATTTGTTATCAAATTAAATAGCTTTGTATCCATAAATACTCTAGGCACTATCAATTTACCCACATCTAGATCCCATATATTGCAATCTAGGGAGGGAGCATTCCTCTGGCTATAAGTGGTCTTAAATAAATTTAAACTACTTGTGCTAGTCCTGGCATCTTTGGCCCATCTACCCATATCATATAAACCCTCCCTAACTCAAAAATGGGGATGTGCTGGAACTATTCTCTTAATCTGGGTAGTATCACCTGTGGACCCACTCAACTGTTGTAGAAGGTCATCTCATACATTTCTATCTTTATATTCCACCTTGCCAGAGAATTCAATCTTAGGGTCCATTTTCTAAATCTAGGGCTTCTTACAAGAATGATATTCAAATTAAAAATAACAATTCTGAGACCTTTTCACATTTCAAATCTTACTGAAAGGTTGAATTTCTAATGTATCACAGAAGACTTACCTATTGGAGCTCTCAATTTTTGGCAAAATTTGGAGTCCTATAAAGTGATAAAACTCTAAAAATGGAATCCTAAACTCTATGCGCAATAATTGATGATATGATGGAGTACATGAAATGGGATACAAAACTATATTAATTTTCAATTAAAATTTGATGGATTAAGGAAAGAAGCTCTATGATAGGAACAATCAAAATTTTGTAAGCGAAGGTTTCAAAACATGCTAGAATTTTATCTTTATGCAAAGATGATGCCAACAAAGGTTGAAGATGGTCGAATTTTAAAAATCTAAAAATGACCCAGTTTGGGAAATTAAATTTCCTATCTCCAGCAGAAATCTCAGCTTTTCATGATATGTTTTGAATTTTTGACCAAAGACAAATCCGAAAGTTAGGTAGTTATTTTTTAGTTAGTTTATTGTTTTTTCAAAATAATTTGTAATAAGAGTTGTGTCTTTTCACCCTAAAGAGGTGTGAAAGCCACTCAAACA
>MU227685.1:3556374-3573647 GCA_018584345.1 Thuja plicata
TGATATCTTATCTATCTGTTCATTTCAATTTACATACATATTTACTAAACATTATTTAATTACTTAAAGTATTTCAGTTTACAATTTATGATATATTGCTTTCAGTTAGATTTATTTCAAGTGCCTTGCCATACTTGAGAGAGAGGGTTTGAGGTGTATTCTATCTGCTATAAAAAGTCTTGTAACTTGAAGGATAAGTCAAGGTATAGGCCTACCAGCCTTGGTTTTGTAGAGCCATAATTGCATAAGTTCCAACCTTGCCTTGGTTGTGACTTGTTAGTTGGCCAAATCACTTGGGTTTCCAAGCATTGGATTGGCAAGTTCATAGGAAATCTAATCTGTTTATTTGAGCACTATCAATTTACCCACATCTAGATCCCATATGTTGCAATCTAGGGAGGGAGCATTCCTCTGGCTATAAGTGGTCTTAAATAAATTTAAACTACTTGTGCTAGTCGTGGCATCTTTGGCCCAAATACCCGTATCATATAAACCCTCCCCGACTCAAAAATGGGGATGTGCTGGAACTATTCTCTTAATTTGAGTAGTATCACCTGTGGACCCACTCAAATGTAGTAGAAGGTCATCTCGTACATTTCTATCTTTATATTCCACCTTGCCAGAGAATTCAATCTTAGGGGCCATTTTCTGAATCTAGGGCTTCTTACGAGAATGATATTCAAATTAAAAATAACAATTCTGAGACCTTTTCAAATTTCAAATCTTACTAAAAGGATGAATTTCTACTGTATCACAGAAGAATTACCCATGATGCAATTTTTTTGCAAAGAGCTCAATCTCACTACAATTTCAATCTTATCTTGAATGACCTTGATGAGTTATGGCAGATTCAAGTTTAAGCGATAAATTATATAGCCTCAATCAAATCAGTCTTTTGCATTGAATTGAACTGAAGTGGCCACACGTTCTGCAACCAATTAACCTGGTTCAAATCTTGTGGCTTAATGGCTAACTGATGATCATTTTAAGAACTTTGAATCTAGACCATAGATCTTCAACAACATCTTCATCATCTGATGGCTCTCATTTCTTCTCAAAAACAACTATCCATCTAGGACACGTGTCAGCATGATTTAATGGCTTAAACACTAGATCTTGTTCCCTTTCTCCATAAGCGATCAAGTTAATTTTTGGATTCATCTAACCCTGGCCACAAGTTATTTCACTTTGAGTTTACTGACTGTGGCTACAATGTCATCAACTCAGACACATGTCAACACCACTTAATGGCTTAGACGCTAGATCCCACGCACCTTTCCTTTAAGAAATTAAGTGAGCCGTCTGATCTCTTCAAACTTGCACCTTCTTTAACTCATCTCTGCACTGGATAGGGCCCACTCCTTCTACCATGTGTCACCATGACTTAATCTCTTATCCTTTAGATGTCGATCACTTTGCCTTTATGCGATTAAGCCAATCGTCAGATCTTTCTATACATGCTCTGCCTTTAGTTCTTCCTTTACAACCTTAGTTGGACCCGCTAGGACATGTGGTGTCACAGCTTAATCGCTTAAGTGATAGATCTTGTGCACTTTGTCTTTAAGCAATTAAGTCAGCCATTAGATCTTCTTCAAGCTTTCCACCTTTTAATTTTTGGTCACCTTTACTGTTAGTGGAATACACGTCATTATCTAGACACGCGACATCACAGCTTAATGGCTTAATCGATAGATCTTGCACATCTTTGTGATAATCCATTAAGTCATTTTTTAGATCTAAATAAAATTTTGGCACTTTAATCAACAGTTGTTCATAATACCCGTGTCCACCAACTGCCACATGTCAACACCGCTTAATAGCTTAATTGATAGATCTTGCGCATCTTAGACATAAGTGATTAGTCCACTGTTAGATTTGTTTGTGCTTTAATCTCCATCATAGTGCCTATGATAGGGCCTGTGTCACACCAAAGACATGCATCACTCAGACTTAATTGCTTATATGATAGATATCGATCATGTTAGGATTAAGCAATTAAGACTACCATCCGATTAAACAAGATCTGTTCACTATTTTACTAAAACCCTTTCTGACCATCAGACCCACTAAAGACATGTGTCATGATGACTTAATGACTTAAACGATAGATCTCAAGCACTTTGGTAATAAGTGATTAAGCGGGTTGTTAGATCAAAACATATTAGCTCGACAAATAATGAATTTAATAAAATCTTGTGGACTTTGAACTTAGGGAATAAATAAAGACCACGGTGTTAGGATACCGATAACTTAATGAACATGAACATGTTTTAAAAGGGACACATACAAGATAATACGTAAGTGGAAAAAAGTAATAGAGAATTAGAAACCATTTTGACACAAAGGGTTTTAGGATCAAATTTTACACTTTGAGACATGATACAAGGGTTTTTCAAGCATCCTCATTAAACTCTTTACAAAAATAGACCAAGGACTTCATTGTTTGAAAAAAAAATTAACCAGACCTAATAGTGGCTCTTTCTGGGGATGAATACCTCTTGTAGGTGTTACAAGAATTTAGAATCTTGGGGGAAGCAGACCAACCTACTGGAAGACAAAACTACTCACACAATAGGAAAGAAAACTAAGCTAAGACAGAAAGAAACACACTTACATAAACACACTATGTACACAAACCTAATGTTCATGGATAATTAGACTTCATGAGAAGTATAACTTCAAGAACTGTCCATGAACTGGCAATTCTAAAATATTTCTATTAAGATCTTTTAATAAATATGAATTTTGCCCATACCTTTCATGGACAATATAAGGTCCCAGCCAAATTGGTTCAAATTTTCCATGCTTTCCTGTATCTTCCAACCTAGAATTCCATATGAGAACATAATATCCCACATTAAAATGCCTTGAGACTACCTTCTTGTCATACAAGTTCTTCACTTGCAATTGAAGTTTTGCATTTTTCACAGAAGCTTCCCTCCTGGCTTCATCTAACTCCACCAGCTCATAAATTCTCAATTACATCATCATAAGTTTGAACAAATTTGTACATCTGCATCAAAATTTTTTTGGGCAATCTTTCTTGGATTCCATAGACTAGGTCAAAAGGTGCACATCCTATGGCCTTTTTTATGTCACCCTATCTACCCACACAGCCAGTGTTAACTTTGAATCTCATGCCTTCTTGTTTGTATACAGAACTCTTTTAATAATCTTGAGGAGGCTCTTATTAGTGGATTTAGCTTGGCCATTCCCTTGTGGGTGGTAAGGTGCAGAGTAAGAGGTTTGAATACCATATTCAGCACAAAAATTGACATATTCCTCAAATTTAAAACACATGGCATTATCTGAGATTATCTTCTCCGGGCACCCAAATTTAGTAATTATGTTCTTCAATAAAAAATCAATCACCACTTTACTTGTATCTCTCTTAGTGGGGATTTCTTCCACCCACTTAGTAAAGTATTTTTTAGCTACAATGATCTATGAATGTCCTCCACTAGACTTTGTAGCTATTTCTCCTATAAAATCAATACCTCATTGCTGAAATGGGGCTTGAATTTCCACTGGTGTGAGGGGTACATTACCTAAGAATTTTATCTTACCAAAGAAATGTTGGCAAGCATCACATCTTTTGACCAGTTGATAAGCATCTTTAAAAATAGTTGGCCACCAGAACCCTGCTCTCAAAATCTTATGTGCAGTAGTCTTGGCCATGTAATGGCCACCACACACTCCATTATGCATCTCTTATAGGATCCTGTTTGCTTTTTCTTTATCAAAACACTTCAATAAAATTCCTTCAAGGCTCCTCCCCCACAAGTCATCTTTGATTAGGGAAAAATGGATTGCTTGCAATTTTAAAGTTCTTTTCTTATTCTCAACCATGCCCTATGGACAATTCATCCTTTGCAAATAATAAATAATGTTAGTGTACTAGTCATAATGGTCAAGGTTACAAATGGAAGGTCTTTGTTCTTCTTCTAGGGTATTAATGTGATTAGCATCCAAGTTTACACTAGCCATTAGTTTGGATAAACCCATCCCTCTAACCAATTTAGTGATTTGGATTTCTATATTTAACTCTTGAATCCTATTTATCCATGTGCATCTCTCTCCGAACACCTCTTGTTGAGTAAAGATGTCCTTAACTATTATTGAGGGAACATAAGCCACTACAATAGCACCTATTAGATAAAATCTAAAATCTGTCACTAATGCATAGGCCTACTTTTCAGTTATATCATACTTGAGCTTTGCAACCTGTAATGATTTGCTAAAAAAGACAATAGGCTGCTCAAACCCTTCTTCATTTTTTTGTAACAACATAGCACCAATACTGTGACAAGATGCAAATGAAAAGATATTTATGGGCTTTGAATAATCATGAGTTCTCAAAATAGGGGCATCCTTAATAGCTTTCTTAATCTCTTGAAAAGACCTGGTGGCCTCCCCATCCCATTCCATTTTAGCATCCTTCTTTAACATTTTTGAAATTGGTCTACTTTTCTCAGCAAAGTTAGTGACAAATATTCTAAGAAAATTTACCTGTTCGAAGAATGATTGAATTCCCTTGACATTTCTTGGGATGGGAAATCTGTCAATAGTAGCTACCCTATCTAGGTCAATTCTAACCCCTTCTTTTGAAACAATGTAACCCAATAACTTACCTTTTGTCACCCCAAAGATGCATTTCTTGGGATTGAGAGAAATCCCAAATTCTAAGGCTCTTTCAAAAATCCTTTCCAAATGCTCACAATTTTTCTCTTCCTTCTTTGAGTAAGCTGTGAGATCATCCTGATAGACCTCAAGAAATTTTTGCAAGAAGTCTGAAAATGCAACATCTATGGCCCTTTGAAAAGTAGCCCCAGCATTCATCAAACCAAAAGGCATCCTCACATACACATATGTTCCCCATGGTGTGGTGAAAGTAGTCTTAAACTGCTCTAATTCTTTTACCATAATCTGGTTATACCCAGAGAATCCATCCATCATGGACTTAAGTTCACATCCAGTAACTCTCTACAGCATATTCTCCATGTTGGGGAGAGCATAATTGTCTTTTAAAGAAGATATGTTCAAATTTTTGAAATCCACACACAACCTGATATCCCCATTCTTCTTTCTAATAGGGACCAGATTAGAAACCCGGGAAGAATGCCTAATGGGATTGATTATCCCAACATCTTTCATTTTTTTCAATTCTTGTTCCATCTTAGGCCTAAGGGTGGGATTTATGGGTCTTTTATTTTTCCTAAAGGGCTTGGAATCTTCTTTCAATGGAATTTCATGCTGAAATAGTTCCTCATTATATGCCTTAAGGTCATCATATGTCCAAGCAAAGCCCTTTGTGTATTTCCTTAAAAGTCAATAAGATCCTTCTTCACCTTGGGTGACATTTTCTTACCAATAAATAAGTTCTTAGGAACTTCTTTTGTTCCCACATTAACTTCCTCCAAATCTTCAGATCTATTTACACATGCAATAGAGTATGGTCTATCCTTACTATCAAAGGCCCTCTCCAAAACAACTAGTCCTTTTGAGACTTTATTTGACTTTAGATGCAATATTTCCTTTCCCAAGATAGTATCCTTTCCATCAATGTTTTTCACGTACTTTGTGAAATCTATCTCTTTGTTTTCAAGACCTGCCTCACAATGCAAGAATCTAAGAATATCTACATCATCATCAAACACTTTCCAGCTATCCACATTATCAGGTATTGAAGGCCTAGTTTGAAATTCTATCTCAGAAATTCTAGCAAAGGTAATATCTTCTGGCCTTAAAGCAATGTTAGCTAATAGATCTGCCATTATGTTTTGGCTTCTATCC
Source organism: Thuja plicata (assembly GCA_018584345.1). NCBI lineage: Eukaryota > Viridiplantae > Streptophyta > Pinopsida > Cupressales > Cupressaceae > Thuja > Thuja plicata. Next base: position 3,562,168 of record MU227685.1, read on the forward strand.
ATCTAGTCAATACTGAATACATCAAACCTTTCTATCTCATCCCATATTGCATTTTGGTACTACTTCAATCCATGGTTCTTTGATGCATATTTAGATTTTATCTGAGATACCACTAGCTCAAAGTCTCCAATAACTCTGATATATTTGATTCCATGTCTTGCAACTAGTCTCAGACCTATCAACAGAGCCTCATATTCTTCCACATTATTTTTATAATTAAACAACAGAGAAAATGAAATTTTGAAAGTTTTTCAAGAAGGAGATATCAACAAAACTCCAGCACCAGCCCCCTCCTTAGAATAGGCACCATCAAAATATATTATCCATAAGTTAGTTTGTTCAGATAAATTACTTACATCTTCTGACAACAATGCAGGTTGTGATCCTTTTACAGCTTGACTTTCCTGCACTTGAAACGACCCCATTTCAGTATCCAAGAAACAATTCATGTTATTATCAACTTGTTCCTCAATCATATGAGGAGTTCTAGTTTCCCTTGATACTTTGATGTTTTCACCATTTATGTTGAAAGTGGCAAATGATAAATCACATTGAGTGCTTCCCCCCATAGATGCACTCAATTTTCTTGATAATAACATTCCATATTGGGGGGAATGTCTACAACCAATACACTTCTAGTTAGCACTTTATCTGGGAAAGCTTCCAATTTATAAGGCAAAGCCTTAATAGTGCCTATGACAGGCACTTCACTGGAATCCATAGCTTGGAATCTCCCATGTGGAGTGTCTACTTTCAGTCCCATAGACCTCATAACTTCTATAGGCATAACAGCGTTGGATGCCCCAGAGTCAATCCTGTAGTTCTTCAACATTTTTCAATTTAATAACAATGTTAGGAAAAATGGATGGACAGTTTCTATAGTAGTGCTAACAAAATTGGTATCTAAATAAATTTGAGGAATCTTTGATGCAAGTTCATCATATTCCTTTGATGATTTATCCTTAGTGTCTGACACTTTCTTGTTTTGTTTTGGTCCCATAGTTTTGGTAGAGCTAACACTCTTCACCCATGCCGGAGTCTTTTCTGTATGCACTCCTATCCTCATCATTTCTAATAGAGGCACTTTAACAGTTATCTGAGACAAAAAAATTTCCCATATCCACAAGAGTGTATGTCATATCAGAAATGTCTAATTTCATATTTGTGCAATCCACATCTTCTGCTTGAGTAGCTAGTTTAGCTTCATTTGCCCTATGTGGTTTGTCCTCCCTTTTGGGACGAGGTATGGAACTCCCTGGTGTCTTCATCTTTTCTTTATACATATTTGGGCCAGTAGTTTTGTTTCCCTTCTTAATCAAAATATTATTAGTACCTTCAGCCTGTTTCTCCTTTTCTTGTGGCCTCTTGGTACTATTTGGGGTATCCTTGATAAAGATACCAGCAGGTTTTCCATCTGCATTTCCAACTACTATGTTTCTTAAAAAATAATTACCCCTTGCTTGTGCAACCATATTAGCTATGATCTCAGCTATCTCTTCATCAGATGGCCTTCTCAAAATAGGGGTCTCATCACATCCTACAGCATCGCATCTCATATTATCAATTTCCCAATCCTATATATCAAAATCATCAGGCTGATAATATCTTTCTTCATTAAACAGTGAGTAAGTCATAGCACAACCACTATCATCATATTCTTCCTCTTCTTCTTCTTTATTTTCCTCAGTGGCAAAAATTCTAACAGGAATAACACAATATTCAGGGTTGTGTGGAGACTAACAAGGTACACACCAAGGATTTTCACTGCACATATTTACAGAAGTCTTGTGTAGGGGGTCAGGATTTTTTTCATCAGATTTATCCTTCTTTAGTGGGATAATAGGTTTCTCATCTTTCCACTGAGTAGTATAAGGATAGTTCTGCATCCTAAGCTATCTATTGTAATTTCCATAGGAAGGCTTATCATTATTTAGAACCCTATTATGAATACTCTCTCCAGGCTTTAGGTTTTTCAAAGCATTTAGAATCAATTTAAGGCTATCATCCTCCTTAGGTTTTGAACTCAGGAGTTTATCTGATTCTTTCTTATTATACCTGGTGGGTTTCCAATCTTCTCTCCTGCCCACTTTCCCAGAAACTCTTGTATTTGTCTCAATGTTTATTTCTACCTTAAATGCTTCCCTGATATTCCTAGGGTTCTTATCTCTTAACAAATAACCCATTTTTGCATCAAAAGAATTAAGATAGGTAGCGAGACATACCTTGTAATCTAATCTCATTACTTGTAGAAACTTGTGCATTGCCCTTTGGAAACTGATATTGAATTCCACCACTTCTTCATTAGGGTTCTTCTTTATGTTGTTGAACTCATTCAGCTTGAACCCTTCATTATTCTTGTCCCCATATTGGTCCCTAAAACATTCTTTCATCTCATCCATGGACCCAATGCACTCATGGGGCAATCCTCTAAACTAGTCCCTTGCATCCTCAGTTAGTGATTGCACAAATAATTTCCTCATAACGTCATCATGTGCAATTTCATAGTCATCAACCATATCCATAAAATTATTTAGATGTTCTTCACATGTTATTACATTATTCCCATAAAATTTAGGAAGCTTATCCCTAATCTTCTTAGGAATCTCATTGGGATAACCAGGGATGCCAAGGAAAATAAATTGTCTGTACCTTTCAGTATAGATAGGAGTTTTTTGAGATAAAGTGTTACCTTGAGTATTTTAAATGGTAGCATTTCCAGAATCAATCGGTGGTGGTATACTCTTTTCCAAGTTCAGAGACATTTTAGAACCAGGACCAGCAGGATGAGGACCAAAGGTTTGCCTAAGGAATTCAATTTTCCTTTTCATTTCAAGAGCAAAGGCTTCCAACTCAGCTTTCTCTAATTCCTTGGCTATTATTTCCCTCTCTCTTTTAGCTCTCTCTAATTCATTATCTAGCTTAACCAGGGGATCCATTATACTCCCTTTGTTCACTGGCTCCTTTATTTCAATAGTTGCTACCTTTTGTTTACCTTTTTCCTTGGGCTTTGGTATGTCATATAATTGTTGAACAACAAGTTCATATTCCAATTTCTCAGGTATAACAACAACATTCATTGCGTCCAAATATCTGAGTTTCCTTTTCAATTGGTCAGATTGAATTTGAGCATGTCTGATTCTTTCTTCCTTTTCTCTTTCTCTTTTTTGTCTCAAGGAAATTTTCTCTCAAATCTTTCTTTCCAACTCACCCACCTCTTCAAAAATCTCTTCTGAATCCACAAGAGTTACATCATATTGTGAGTTTTCTTCCATGATGGTTATCTCCCTTCTGTGGTGAAGGGCATGTGGTCTTTCAGATGAGGGAGAGCTCAGATCACTTGGAGCATTCCTATTCTCTTCACCTCTACTCTTAGATCTAGACCTTGTCTCATGTCCTTGAGACTTACCACGAACCATCTTTCTGATACATCTAGGGACATCATCAACCCTTTCACTCTGAGAGTAATACTCCCCATAGATTCCTAATCCTGGTTGTGCTTCTTGTTTAACTTCTACATTTTCTTCCTCGTGATTAGGAGGAATGGGAGTATCCATTCTTATGTTCCTTCTCTACCTCCAAGCTTAGGGAGTAACTCTAGCAGCATTCTTGTTCACTAATTTCCTAGCTCTAGAAGCGGATGGAATCTCACTTTCCAATTCATTCTCTAGCCGACTGTTCATCCTGAATCTGGTATTTTTGTAACTCATAGTTAGAAAATGGTGTATCAAATAATAATAACTCAGCACTGATGCAGAGATTTCTTTGAGTCACCACCCAACAAAAGAAAAAGCCAAGAAAATACACAATAACTTGAGTAATAAATTTCTGTTATGGAAATTTTTCACAGGTCTCAAATATCAATACATTCTAAGCACTTATCCCGATATATTCTCAAGAGTAATGCAAGTCACTAGGACATGCAAAGACACAACTTTGTAGTACAATGGTCAACCAACTGGTAGTGACAAGTAAGTAGGCCAGGAGTCCAACTCAACTTGAGAAAGCTTACTCACTTATTGCAAATGAAACACACAGTTCTCCATTAGAGTCACCATTTTGTTGGTTTCTTGTTATGTTGCAATAGAAACAACAACAACCTCTTCCTTTTATGACTATTTTTATACAGGAGCCACCTCCAAATATTTGTTCAAGCAAGAAAAGGACCAACTAACAAGAACTCTCTTAATACTTCTAATCTTTAGGTCCTGCTACACCAAGGGGGGATACCCTGTTATACCTATTAATATATCCAATCTGGTACTATTAAGCAGTAATCTCACAATGACTCAACATGACCAGGAGATACTAGATAATTCTCTAATTATCCATTGAACATCAACCTTGAAATGGATCATGAGATAGAAATTATAACAAACTTATACAAATAGAGACTTCATGGATTTTAAATGTTTGCTTATATGAAAACATAGTCAATGTTCAACTAGATATGCAATAAAACAAAACTTATCATTTTTAGATCAGTGCTTTATCCATTGGGCTATATTCTGACTCAGATACAGTACACTGAAATAAATGTTAACCAAAGATTTCAAATCATAATACAACCATCCCAAAACCCCTACTACTAATAAAATCCTAGCATGTGTTAGATGAATCTATGCATAAATCAGAGCCTAATTTAATCTGATCCTAGATTAGAACTCTCAAATAAGTACATAAACATAGATAAAACTATGCTAATGAATCAGAAAATTCATAACTCATATGACACATAACATAGGAGAGATTGGAATCTAGATCTTTGTATTAAATTCAAAAAATCTTATTTCAGTATACAAAAAGTACTCAGAGATAACCTTTTCAATAACCTGCAAAACAAATCCCAACTTTTATTTCTGACTTCTTACACTATCTAGTACAAATTATACTATCTTTCCCCTCTTGATTGAAAACTTTACAAAATGGTTTACAACACAATTTTTCCAGCCCTTTCCAATGATCTTCGGAATCCTTTTATAGATTAAGATTGCAACAAGCTTCAAATCATTTGGAATAAGGACAAAATTAATGACTCCCTAAAAGGACAAAAATAGCTAATGGAGTGATAACCACTCTTGTTACACTAGATATTTGACAAATTTTGTCTTTTGACCACTTTGTACTTGCAATTGCTTCAAATTTGTTCAATGTGAGCTATCTAGAGTCTGTTGTCTTTGATGTTGGTGATGTAGGATCTTCACTTTCAACCATATCAACCAATATATTGGGATTCATCATCCACTTGCATGTCATCACCTTCACCTGGATCAACTATTGTGTACTTGTCTTTCCAAGAAGTGTACACCTCATCACTTGGCCAATTGAAGTTAAGGACCTCATCCTTTCTTTTGTTAATCTCCTTCTAGGTGGTATATGCCTTCTCAATCTCATATGACCAAAATACAAAAAATGCTCTAGATTTACCTACTATCTCAACTATTTGAACAAACAACAATGTGCTTTCAAGGGTAATTATACTATTTGTTCTTACTATTAGTGCCTCATTCATTTGCCAATGTCATAATGCTTCATCTTTAATATCTCCATTCTTCTTAAAAATATCTGGGAACATTTCATATCAGTCCTTTGAATATTCTTTTTTCAGGGCCATTACTTTCCTTATGACAATGCTCCTTCTTATGTCCATGTCCATGACCAATTTTACACATTTATGGGGTGCCAATTAAAATAATATCAACATTGTTCTCCTTCTTACAAGTGGTTGGAATAACTTCAACTCTCCTCCCTTCCCTTTCCATTTATTCACCAATTGGTCTAAATTGTCCTTGTCTACATTGTACTAATTCATCATGCTAAAAAATTTCTTTCCATGTGCATAGATGGCAGTAGGCACCAATTCATGTATACAATGCATAAGGGTGATGTGTATCTTGTCTGCATACTTTTTCTTCACCCATGCTTATGCTTCTCTAAAGGCTGCAAATTGTTCAACCCATTCTTTCTTTTGCCTCTCCATCTCTTCTCTTCCAGCAATTAGTCTTTCTTTCTCCTGCTCAACTTCTTCTAGTGTGGTTAAGTTTGATGGTGTGAGGGAAGGAGGATAAGTGATAGTAGGACTTGATGAGGATGGCTGGTGTGGGTCTTGTGTAATACTCCTCTGAGGCATAACTTGCACTATTTGTCTTCCCTCTAAGAATGCAATCCTATCATCCTTTTGGATAGATTTAATCCTTTCATCATTATAAGCCTTCAGGACAACTTCTTATTTTTGTGTCAGGCTCTTAAAAGCATCTTCTTGCCTCTCAGCTACCTTCAAGCTTAATTTTATAGTTTGTAAAGTAAGGTTAGCTGCTTCCACCCCTGAGGTATCTAAAACTTGATTTACTATGAGGCTACATGTACTCTCAGCCTGATCATCCTCATTAGTTCTCCTTTTATCCTTCCTCTTTAAGGACCATATTCCTAATGTCACATGATCTTCACTAAACTGGGCACCAATTGATGTACCACAGGTGTGCAATGGTTTGGCCTCTTTTCTCATAGCATCAAACACAATGGAATCATCCAAATTCCACTGGGGTAAGATGAGAACTCCCTTTTTCTTCACTAACTCCCTTCCCTCTTTAAGGGTTATCTTGTCAAACTTGGTCATGAATTATTATTTAACTTCCTTTTCAATGTCTTCATTGCTCTGGTTAGGTTGAGCTTCTTGTAATTTGTGACATTTCTCCTTGAATTCATCAATATGGGTTCTCCACAGGAATTGAATGAAGGCTCTATCCTTAACAAAATTATCATCAAATAAGAATTCTTCACTGGCCTGTTCGGTTACATGGTCTAGCTCTGTTCCTGCAAACTCTGTTACTGTAAGATCTAGAGTTTCATGTCTGGGTGCCTCTAGCACTCCTTATAGCTCCTGGATTATGACAAAACATGCCCTATAGCTCCCATCTTGACCAATTTCTCTGCAATAGCTTGATCATCCATTTGTAGAGGGGACTAAGAAGGAGAGTATATATCACTTGATTGTTCATTTCCTTCCATCTTCTGCCTCTTTGGAGATGGCAGTGTTTGAGCACTAGTATCTGCTGGCCTCTTCCCCTTTTGTTCAAAATTCTTGTCAATCTTAGGCATTATTATACCGTATACTCTATGTTTGTAGACCATATAATTTCCAGGTGGGATTACCCTTCCCTGTGTAACTTTGCTTAGAATAGCCTTAGCTTTTTCTGGCTCAGTCTCCATCACTTTGTTCTTCTTCTGGTTAAGATTTTGCATTATATCTTTAAACATTGTCATCAGAGACTCAACCTTCTTATCCTAAGGCAAAAATACCTTCAAGGGATCATAAGATCTGTCAAAATTGTGAATAAAATCCAATGATTTTTTATACACCAACCATTTTTCTTTCTTGATCTCTTGTTCATTCAGATCAAACAGATTCCTTATGATGTCAAATTGAATTGGTGATCTAGTGCCAGGCACTTGGTTCTCTTCTTGAACATGCCAATAATGAAACCCTCATTATCTACACACCTTGACACAGATGTTGCTAAATTGTATGGCTCAAAATACTTATCAAACTGTGTCCATCGCCCCTTTGTAATGATGAAGTGATGGGCTCTGGTGAGGGTAGGGAAAATACATCCCTTCATCTTGTCTGTCAAGGTTTCTTCTTGTAATCCACCTAGTTGCCTCGGAATCTCAGCTATACCAATCTTTAGTGGAACTCTGTAAGGCAATACATTTGGGGTTCCCTGAATCCATAAACTCTTATAACTATGGAGACAGGGTACAAAATAAGATCACCCCAATTGTGAACAATTTTTAGTTCTAGGGCATACCTCAAAGGCCTTAATAGTCTCATCATATCTGTATTGATTCTAGGGTTTTCCTTACATAATAGTGATTTAAGCCTAGCAGCAAAAGATCTATCAAAATTTATGTAGCTAGCTTCCTTTTTGTCCCAAGACAACTTAGCACTCCATAGTTGAACAGGAAAATCCTCATCATCCTAAAACTTAGTGATGTCCATTTCTTCTTCAAAGAAATCAGCACTATTAAACAAAATCATATGCATCATTAAGGAGTACCATCCCATTGGATTGAGTATATTCTTATCCTTGATGCCTATCAAACCCTCATACATTAATTCAGCAATGCAGGAAGCATAATCAAAAACTACTAACAGGTGGGGATGCAAAATCTGAACAACCATAAGCATCAGGTGGACATGCATTGTCGTTTCCTCAACTTCTCCTAGCACATGGCACAAGGCACTATACATTTTCCTAGCCTTGCTATTGAAATAGTTTAGTTTAAGAGGCTCTAGTGTATTTGGGCCTACAACAATCAAATCCCCTATTTTATTAAAATATCCTTTTAAAGCCTCATTTCTATAGTACTCCTTCTGAGTCTGGTACGCTTGTTTGAAATAGTCAAAATCAATGTCATCCATTTGAATTGAGAGGTCACTTAAACTAAATACCTTTCTAATTTCATCAGCTATAATAGTCAACAACACATTCCCTTCTGTATCTCTTAAAACCCTAGATACTCTATCATATATATTTGCTATCAAAGTAAATAGGTTTGTATCCATAAATACTCCAGGCACTATCAATTTACCCACATCTAGATCCCATATGTTGCAATCTAGGGAGGGATAATTCCTCTAGCTATAAGTTGTCTTAAATAAATTTAAACTACTTGTGGTAGTCCTGGCATCTTTGGCCCATCTACTCGTATCATATAAACCCTCCCTGACTCTAAAATGGGGATGTTGGAACTATTCTCTTAATCTAGGTAGCATCACTTGTGGACCCACACAACTGTTATAGAAGGTTTTCTCGTACGTTGCTATCTTTATATTCCACCTTGCCAGAGAATTCAATCCTAGGGGCCATTTTCTGAATCTAGGGCTTCTTAAGAGAATGATATTTAGATTAAAAATAACAATTCTGAGACCTTTTCAAATTTCAAATCTTACTGAAAGGATGAATTTCTACTGTATCACAGAAGATTTACCCGTTCTGCAATTTTGTCACAAAGAGCTCAATATCACTGCAATTTTGATCTTCGCTTGAATGACCTAGATGACTTATGGCAGCTTCAAGTTTAAGCGATGAATTATATGGCCTTAATAAAATCAGTCTTTTGCATTGAATTGAACTGAAGTAGCCACATGTTCTGCAATCAATTCACCTGGTTCAAAATTCCCGACTTAACGGCTCACTGACAATCATTTTAAGAACTTTGAATTTGGACCGTAGATCTTCAACAACATCTCCATCCTCTAATGGCTCTCATTTCTTCCCAGAAACAACTATCCATCTGGGACACGTGTCAGCATGACTTGGTAGCTTTAGCACTAGATCTTGTTCACTTTCTCCATAAGCGATCAAGTCCACCATCAGATTCATCTCAACATGGCCACAAGTTATTTCACTTTGAGTAACTGACTGTGGCTATAACATCATCAACTCAAACATGCGTCAACACCGTTTAATGGCTTAGACACTAGATCCCGCGCACCTTTCCTTTAAGCCATTAAGCGATCCATCTGATCTCTTCAAACTTGCACCTTCTTTAACTCATCTCTATGCTAGACAGGGCCCACTCCTTCTGCCACATGTCACCATGACTTAATCGCTTATCCTTTAGATGTGGATCGCTTTGCCTTTAAGTGATTAAGCCGACCGTTAGATCTTTTTGTACATGCTCTGCCTTTAGTTCTTCCTTTACAACCTTAGCCAAACCCACTAGGACACGTGGTGTCATGCCTTAATCACCTAAGTGATAGATCTCATGCACTTTTCCTTTAAGAAATTAAGTCAACCGTTAGATCTTCTTCAAGATTTCTACCTTTTAATCTACGGTCACCTTTACCATTAGTGGAATACACGTCATTATCTAGACATGCGGCATCATGACTTAATGGCTTAATCGATAGATCTTGTGCATCATTGGGATAAGCCATTAAGTCATCTATTGGATCAAAATAAATCTGTCGGCACTTTAATCAATAGTTGTTCATAATACCCGAGTCCACCAACTACCACTGTCAACACCGCTTAATGGTTTAATTGATATATTTTGTGCATCTTAGCCATAAGTGATTAAGTCCACCATTAGATTTGTCTATACTTTAATCTCCATCATACTACCTGTGATAGGGCCCACGTCACTCCAAAGACACACATCACTCAGACTTAATCGCTTATATGATAGATGTCAATCATGTTGGGATTAAGCGATTAAGTCTACCGTATGATGAAACAAGATATGTCCAATATTTAACTGAAACCCTTTCTGACCATCGGACCCATCAAAGACACGCATTGTGATGGCCTAGTGGTGTAAATGATAGATCTCGAGCACGTCAGGAATAAGCAATTAAGCGGGCCATTAGATCAAAACATATTAGCTCGACAGATAATGAATTTAATAAAATCTTGCAGACTTTGAACTTAGGGAATAAATAAAGACCACGACGTTAGGATACCGACAACTTAATGAATGCGAACATCTTTTAAAAGGGACACATACAAGATAAGACTTAAGTGGAAAAATGTAACAGAGAATTAGAAACCATTTCAACACAAAGGGTTTTAGGATCAAATTTTACACTTTGAGACATGATACAAGGGTTTTTCAAGCATCCTCATAAAACTCTTTACAAAAAAAAACCAAGGACTTCATTGTTTGAAAAAGATTAACGAGACCTAATAGAGGTTAAATGAATCCACACCCTATAGTTAGGAGAGGAAGAATAGCAAGATTTATCCTCCAATGAGATTTGATTAACACAAAGGTAAGTGTCAATTTGTGATCTATACAAAGGCAATAAATGGCTTGGGTTAACTTCTCCCTCGCCTCTTTAAAGAGAGGGTTTAGGGAAGAAAAATTGAAAATATTTGAAAGGTAAATCTAGAAGAATAATATTGAAATGAAGAAATAAAAAGTACATACCTCTAAAAATGAATCTGTTGAAAACCCTGTCAAACAGTCTCATAAATTGTTGATTTCCATGCTCCTAAAACAAAATTGTGAGATCTACAAAACCCATAAATCTTTTTCTTTTCTGAGAAAGGTCAATTTTGACCCAAAAATGAATGTCGCCTTTGACCCAAAAAGTCTGATTCTGACCCAGAAAGTCTGATTTTAACTTAGAAAGTCAGATTCTGACCTGTACAGTTGACAAAAAATCTATTTTCGAATCCTGATAGTTTTCTGAAAAGGGTATCTGGATCTGCACTCCAATTCGTTGTTCTGAACCTGTGCCTGCAAGGAAAATGGTTTTGTTTTTTGGGTGGGAGGGGTTTTCCTTGGTCAAACCCCGGTTTTAGAAGGAACCTTAAAATAAAATTGAAATTGCATAAATAAACAAAGAAAATATACGAATTCACCTTGCTTGTATAGAAACCCTTGTGGTAGATTCGAATCCTTAGATCCACAAGTAAATATTCTCCAAATGAATGTAGAATGTAGAAGGTAGAATATAGGATGTCTCAAATCAA
>MU227685.1:3578421-3589539 GCA_018584345.1 Thuja plicata
AAATATCTGAGTAATGCATGTGTTAGTTAGAAAGAAGTTAGTTTGGATAGATGTGCTCTGAGATTGACCTAATAGAATGGAATGATAGAAAGGATGTTCTTTTTGCATTTTTGGATAGATATGATCTAATAGAAAGGATGAATGTCCCAAGTCGCTGTCCCTATTTCCAATATTTGTCATCATTGCATCTTTTTTGTATTTTCTGATATTCTGAAAGAGCATCGAATGATCTAGATCACATACCATCTGGATACCACCATGACCTCTTGATAGCAGAAGGAGTAGAGAGATTGAATAGAAAGAGACCCATAGTGCACCCAAATATTGACCATCTGGTTTCAACTATGTTCCCTATTTGAAAAGAAAGAGAGCCAAAAGCACCCAAATATTGACCATCTGGATACCGCTTGTCCTATGAATTAATCTAAAACAAGGAAACCAAGATAGAACTCCTATGCATCCAAAGTCCATCTGGATAACACTGTGAGCTCTTGATTTTTGAAAAGGGAAAGCCAAGCAAACAAGATAGAACTCCTACGCCCCTAGAGTCTATCGAGATAGCATCATGAGCTCTTATTTGCAACATAAAGGGAAAGACCATAGAAACCAAGTTAGAACTCTAAAGCAACTCAGAGTCCATCTAAATAGTTCTGTGAGCTCTTGGTTCTATAAAACCAAACAAGCAAAATAAAAGAGAAGGAATGTCCAATTTTTTCCCAGGGTTAAGCTCAGATCGTGGAACTGCGCAGCTGTCAGATAAGTGACAATGCCTACCACATTTATCCTAAATCATCATGGCCCTGGAATCAAAGTGAACATTCAACAGACAGCAATCAAAGAAAATAAGTCATGATCTATCATAGCTACTCTCCTCACATGGTGGATCCTGGAGTAGCGTAAGAACATAACCGTGAAACATAGACTGAAATTTGACCAACTTGACTGACCTAGTCAACATTTTTGTATGGTTCCTCGATGCAGTTGGATTCTTTTGATTGGCTCAAACTCTTTGGATAGGCTTGATTGGCTTGATTTCTTTGATCGTGTTGGCAGCTCATCAAGCTGTGTGAGATGTGCCCAATGCTTGTTCGTAAAGCTCATTATTGTGATAGTATGGAGTGATTTGATGGCTCTGATCATGTTGGCAGTTGATCAAGCTATGTCAGATGTGCCCAATGCTTGTTCACAAAGCTCATGATTGTGACAATTGATAGTTTGGCTTGGTCGCTTGTTGCTTGCTGATTGAATTGATAGATTGATAAAGTTGTGTCAGATGAGCCCAATGTTGATTTGCAAAGCTCATGATTGTGACATTTTATTGACTGGGTGTGCTTTCCCCTTGCTCTCTTGATAACCGAGTTGGTTTTATTGCTTTGGTATTTTTTCAATTTTTTGAATGTTCTTGATGAAGATTGATTTTCTATTGATTTTTTATCTTTTTAGGATTTTTGATGAGTTTTCCAAATTTTTAGGATTTTCGCAGGACATTTTGAATCGCCCCCTAGTCTGGTGGACCAGTATTAACCATGGGTAAGTGCTTGGTGCTCATAGGGGTTTTTTGCTTCTGGATATAGCTTGGGATAGTCAGTCTTGCATTTTGAAGTGTGCTCAAGCTTTTGGAGCTCATTGATGGTGAAGCTAGATTTGAACACTTAGCGCCTGTTTGCCAGGTTTTCACCAAGGTACCTACTCAATAGTGCCTGATTGCCAAGTTTTCACTGAGAGAGATTTTTTTTTTTCTCTTTACTTTTTTTGCTTTTTTTGGTTGTCGCCAAGGCGCCTGATTGTCAGGTTTTCACCAAGGTGACTTTTGTATTTTTTGATTTTTTTGGTATTTTCTAGATATGTAGATAAATGCCTTAACCATAGAGACCTTTAAGGGTAGAACCTCTTCAGGTGCATGTTTTTGATGTAGCCGGGGAGCTGATCTCCTTTTGGTGTTGCTAGTATGAATACCGCACTCTAAGTAGAGCTGATAATAACAAATGGTCCTAGCCAGTTAGGCTCAAACTTTTCAGGTTTGACTCGCTCTGCTTGATTCTTCTAATTTTCCATGAGGACAAGGTCTCCTACCTCAAATTTTCATGGCTTCACCTTCTTATGATAGTTCCTTCTAAGGTAATTCTGATAGCCTTGTAAGTGGTCGAAGGCATGCTGCCTTCTTTCATCTAGTAACTCCAGTTGACTGAGCCTTGCTACTCTGTAGTCTTCGTCTAAAACTAGGTTCTTAAATGATATCCTTGGGGATGGGATTTCTACTTCGAGGGGTAATACCACCTCTGATTCATAGACTAGGGAGAAAGGAGTGGCTCATGTAGGTGTTCTCACACTAGTTATGTATGCCCATAGTGCGGGACTAAGCTATAAATTCCAGTCTCTCCATGATTCATTCACTGTTTTCTTCAGGATTTTCAAGATTATTTTGTTTATAGCTTTGGTTTGGCCATTCCCTTGAGGGTAGTAAAATGAGGAGAACCCTTGTTTGATGTGGAACTATTCACATAGGTCTTCAACATCCTTGTTCTAGAAAGGTGTACCATGATTTGTTAGGATTGTTTGGGGGATCCCGTATCGACAGATGATGTGGTTAAGTATGAACATCGCTATTTTTTTTCCAATGATGTAAGTGAGGGAAATTGCTTCCACCCACTTGGTGAACTACTCTGTTGCTTCTATGATGTCCTTGTGTTTGTTTGCTAAAGAAGGTGTAATTTTTCCCACTAGGTCAAATCCCCATATTGAAAATGGTAATGGTGATGTGATGGGATTTAGTTCCTGGACTGGTGCATGGATGAGGTCTCCATGAACTTGACACTGTCTACACCTTTGAACATGCTTGTGTGCATCTGTCTCTATTGTGGGCCAATAGTATCCCATGCAGATGATCTTTTTAGCTAAGCTATTGCCATCTCCATGGGTTCCACAAATTCCTTCATGTACCTCGTACAAAGCTTTCTAGGATTCCATGGAAGTGAGACATCATAGTAATGTTCCATATATAATTTGTCTATATAGAGTAGTTGAGAGGATGGTATACCTAGAGGATTGGCGGATGAGGTATTTTCTCTGGTTCCTAGACAAGTTTGGAGGTAAGACATTGTTTTGGAGATAGTAATAGACATCTTGGTACCATGGGGATTCAGGACCAACAAGGACACATGTTGATTCTGTGATAGATGCCTGATGTGATGGCACCAAGAGTTTCTCCACTAGAAATTGGAATTTTGTTTCATTACCTGGCATATCAATCAGTGATGCTATGGTAGCCATCGCATCTGCAGCTTTTTTTTGTGCTCATGGGACTTTCTTGAAGAGAATATAATGGAACTTGGTGCGCAGGTGTTCCATCTGTGCTCTATATGGTATGAGTTTCTCATCTTTTTCCATATAATCATTATTGACTTGACTGATGACCAACTGCGAATCGCCAAAGACTCTAAGGTTCTTGATTCTCCATTGAATTGCTATCTTTAGACCGATGACCAGTGCTTCATATTCTGCTATGTTGTTGGTGCATTGGAAGTTAAGTTTGAAAGACTTTGGAATTGTATCATGATCTGGAGTGATAAGAACTATCCCTACCCCTGCACCATGGTTCGTACACGATCCATCAAAATAAAGTTGCCATACCTCAATCGCCGGTTGTAATGACATGATAGATTCATCTGGAAAGTCAGAGATAATAGGCTGGTGGTCTTGAATTGGTGCCTCTGCTAGTTGATTTGTGAACACTTGTCCTTTGATGGCCTTTTTGTCTATGTAATGAATGTCGAACTCACTTAAGATCATTACCCACTTTGCCAGTCGTCCAGTGAGCACTGCTTTGCTTAGAAGGTACTTGAGAGGATCAATATGTGTGACCAATTTCATTTGGTGACTCAACATATAGTGTCTTAGCTTCTGGGAAGAGAAAACAACTACCAGGCATGACTTCTCAATTGGCGTATAGTTTAGCTCATATCCAACCAAAGTCCTACTTAGATAGTAGACGGCCCTCTCTTTTCCTGCATCATCATGTTGTGCCAAGAGTACACCTAAAGCTGATTCCATCACTGGGATATATAGAAGCAATGGTCTACCTTGTACTGGTGGTACCAATATAGGAGACTTAAGAAGGTAGTCTTTGAATATCTGAAATGCCTGTTCACATTGCTCTGTCCATACGAATTTGATGTCTTTGTGCAATAGATGTTGGAATGGGTGGCACTTGTCTGCTAGTTGAATGATGAAGCATCTAATGGATTGGAGCCTTCCTTGTAACCCTCTTAGTTGTCTCAGGTTCGATGGTGGAGGCATGTCCAATATTTCTTTGACCTTTGCTGGATCCACTTCGAGTCCTCTGTGTGATACTATGAACCCCAATAATTTTCTTGCTGTAACACTGAATGCACACTTTTTGGGGTTTAGACGGACTTTGAATTCTTGCATTCTATCAAAGATGGGTCCCAAAACCTGTAGATGATCCTTTCAAAGTATTGATTTGGCTAGTATATCATCCACATATTCTTCCATTGTCTTGTGGATGAGATCATGAAATATAGTCATCATAGCCCTTTGATATATCACTTCGGCATTCTTTAGACCAAACGGCATGACATTCCAACAATATGTTCCCCAAGGACATGTGAAAGTTGTTTTTTGTTGGTCCTCTGGCATGATCCTTATTTGATTGTAACCTGAAAAGCCATCCATGAGTGATAGCATTTGATGTCCGGCAGTTAGGTCTACTATCATATAAATGTTTGGTAAAGGAAAGTCATCCTTGGGACATGCTATGTTGAGATCCCTGAAGTCTATGCAAATACTTATCTGACCACTGTGTTTTGTAACTGGTACCAAATTAGATATCCAATCTACATATGGTATAGGTCTGATGAACTTAGCATCCAAGAGCTTTTTCAATTCTGCCTTGACTAGCAATGCAATGTGGGGATGCATCTTTCTTAGCTTTTGCTTGAAGGTTTGGCATTGGGTAGCAATGGGAGATGGTGTAGCACTAGCTCTGGATCTAACCCTGGCATATCCGAGTAGGACCATGCAAAATTGATCATTCTTGCTTTGAAGAAACTGACGAACTGTTCTCTCTCCTCAGGAGTGAGTGATTTTGCTAAGTACATGTTCTTTGGGTTCTTGTCATCCCCCAAGTTGATTTCCTTTGTTTCTTCTGCTAATAATCTTGATTTCTCCTTTGTTAAGGGGAGGAGTTCCTTCTTTCCATCTTCTAGCACCTCAATGAGTTTTTTGCTAGAAGATACGTCTTCTTTTAGCTTTTTATTCTTTTGTTCTTTTTTCTTTTATGGACTGGAAAGAGGAGCTTCCTACCTGAAATATACTGCTCTATCTAGGTTAAAGGAGAATCCTGCCTTGTGATCTCCTGACAGAATGCCTTCCCTCAGTCCCATGAAATGAACTATCACCTCATCATTCTTGAAGACGTCTAGATCAGGTGGTCCTTGTAGATCCCACTCTATAAGCTTAGGGTGTACAAGACAGACACTTTCACGACTGTTTGGCTCTGGTTGACTGAAAGGGACCGCTGATATGGTTCCTACAAAATTGGACTATGATATGGACTCACCACTTGAGATTTCATAAATGACATGTTTGTCTATGCAGGGTTGTTCGGTGATGGTCAGTTGGTCAAATAGGTCTTTTTAGATTTATGATAATGTCAGCTCAAGGGGAAAAATATGGGATTTATGGTTCAGAGTCATGAAAGGATGTCCACTCATACTCATGGGAGTCAGGCTCAATTGAATGTTTGTTCGATGTCTCACTTCCTTGGTTATCATCAATTGCTATGTGTAGGTTTATTTGGGATTGTGTGGTTCCCTCTTCAGTGGGCAACAACTGCACTAATATGTTGCTAATTAGGACATGCTCTGTGTTGTGCCCCTAGTGCATCTCTGCTATTTTCTCTTGATTGACTTGAATGTCTTGGATCACAAGACTAGTGCTTTTTTGTCCATAGCCCAAACCTCTTATGTTTCTCTGGGTTGGTGGGAGAGGCAATTCATATATGCCTTGTTGTCTTGCCCCCATCCCGGTTGTACCATCATACCCAAATCTTTGTATCATTGTGTAACCATTACCATAGTTTGACAAGGGTAATGGTGGTCGGATTGTCTCAGGGGAATCTTGGTATAACCAAGTATTAATGTCTTGTTCAAAAGGATTTTTTTCTGTTATGTCTCCCCATCGGACAAAGGTTGTGGGTGGACATCTAAATAGAACAGGCTGCAGAGTTTCTGTTGCTATAATAGGTTGTGGCATGCCATGAGTTCTTGGGCTTTGAGGCATGTGTGTGATGGTAAAAGCCTCTTCATATATGTATTTGCCACATCCCTTGTCCATGATGGATATCTTACCAACTTTCTGTGTGATATCTTTAAGATTTGAATCTGAAGAGGATGAGATGCTTGCATCTTGTTTAATGACTATCTTTCCTTCTGCTCGTGTGACATCCTTGGGATTTGAATCTGAAGAGGATGGGATGCTGGCATCTTGGTTTGATGGTACATGGTTATCAGTGTTGATTTGGACTGCATTACAATATTGGAAGGGATTGGGATCTCCCTCTATGATGATTTCCTCTCCCTAGTGTGGGAACTTGATGCATTGATGGTATGTCAAAGGTACAGCTTACATTTTATGTATCTAAGGTCTCCCTAGTAACATGTTGTATCCCAACTCAAGGTCTAAGATTTGGAAGGGTGTTTTTTTTACCATAGGACCAATGCGAACAGGTAGAATGATAATACCCTTACAGGACCTTTCCTCTTCATCATAAGCTCTGATATTTATCCTCCTTGTGACATCAATGCTTGATTCTAAATAGCCTAGTTGGTTGATTAACTTTAGAGTACAAATGTTTAACCCAGCTCCACCATCAACAAGGACCCTATGGATAGCACTTTTGTGGACCTGGACAAGTAAGTGTAGAGGATCATTATGCAGGGGTTTATGCGGTGGCACATCACGGTCTGTGAATGTGGCATGTTTGATAGCTGCTATATGGTTGACCATCATTTGGAAGCTCTTGGGTGTTATTTCCCTTGGGACAGCTGCATTCTGAAGTGCTTGGTCAAGTGCCAGTTTATGTTGCAGAGATATGCGCAATAGGTCAAACATGGAGATCTGGGTAGGTGTACGCTTTAGTTGGTTCACTATGCTTGTTTGTGGATCTGAGTTTTCTATAGGATTGGTCGATGTAGTAGTTGAGGATGGTACTCCTTGCAAGATGACTCTGGTGCAACACGTTGTTATAGCACAATTGTTACCTTGGGGCAATTGTTTCAGAGGTTGAAGCTAAGGTTATTGTTGCAGAGGTTGGATTTGAGGCAACTGAAGCTGGGGTTTTTGTTGCGGAGGTTGGATTGGTGTCAGAATGGGCAAAGATGTAGCCTTGGGTGGGCCTTGACTGTAAGTCATTCCTACAGAGATGGATCCATGTGGGCATGTGGTGTTGATCCCAAGGCTAGTGTGAATTGACTGTAGGAGCAACATAGTTTCAAAATAGTTGGTGTTTGGTGGGATGGAAGGCATAGCATGAGAGCTTGATTGTCCTGGCCATGAGACCAAAGGTGGAGGCATACTAGTGACCATAGGTGCTCTTAGTTGCAAGCCCGTCATGCTTTGCGTAGAAGATGTGCTAGCCTGGGTTAGGTCATTGGTTTGATTGGATATAGTCTATGCCAGTGTGGGTAAAACCAATGGTGGAAAGATTTGAGACACAACAGGTAGTATGTGAGGAGTTTGATTAGTGTTTTGACCTGTGAGAGGGTTTTCAGGCCATATAGTTGATACACTGAATTTAGTGGGGAGTTTGACTCCCTTCTTTATTAACATGGCCAAGTAATGTTTAGGGTTCCTCTCTACAACAGCATCAACTACTTTCATGGAGTAAGCATCTTTCTCCACATCTTCAAGTTCTTCTTTTGTGATATCTTGGAAAAAGGCTACCCCATGGGGTTGTTCAATGAATAGAGCATAACTGGTTTTCATGAAGGGATCATTCTCTTGCTTTGTTTCCCAAGCGGGGAAGTGGTTGATATATGACTCATCAAGTTGATTTCTAGCCTTAGACCTTGTCTAAGGTCCTCCATGAGGTGTTTGAGACATAGTGCGGTCCAGGTTTTGTAACTAAAACAAGTGATATAAAGCAAACAAGGAAGAAGATCCTTTCTGAGGAAGTCTGAGTTATGTTTTGGACAAAGGTAATTCTAAGGAAAGATTTTGATATAACTTTATCTCAAAGAGGTGATAAAAAAAAGATAAGATTTTTTGACCTTTGTCTTGGACAAAGTCACTTTGATAAAGATGATGATGTTTGATATGATGAGATCAAGGTATTTCGAGTCTGAACTTTTGAACTAACAATGCTTTTAACAATAATCATGCTTTTACAGAGAAAGGGTAATCTTTAATGTTTAGAGATTCACACAATGTTCTTCACATTTTCCTGTGATAGACACTAGTGTTGGACCCCAAATGAAGAATTCTTTCAAGGTTTTAGGTCAAAATAGGAATATAGTATATCTGGTTAATTGCGGTACAATTTCACCGATTACGGTAAAATAACTTGTTGATTGCAGTAGTTTATCACCGATTGCGGTAATAAACATGACTATTGCGGCAATAAACAAGTCAACTACGGAAAAATTCCTTCAATTGTGGCACAATGCGGGCAATTGTGGTAAAGGAGGAACAGTCAAAAAAAGACTAGAGGATAAGTATCACTACTTGATAATTTTGAATTTTCTGGAACAAAGCTTCTGATTTGCAAGACAGTTGACGTTGACAACCCTAGACTTTAACACGTTTGACTCATTTTGATACTTTGGATGTTTTTGTTTTGCATTTTCAAAAACTGATCAAAGGAACAAGCATAATAGACACTGTGTTTTGAAAAAATGAAAACTGAAATTGTGTATGTTCTACAACTTTTTCAAGTTGCAAGGTTATCACGAGGTCTCAACAATGAACAATCAGATTAATCTAGGTCAATGGCTTCAGAATACAATGTTATACGCCCAATGCTTGAATGTCTGTTAGCTCACACAACAATTGTCACGCTACTAGGACACGAAGGTCCACGACGTAGGTGCCCGTGTTTTTGCCATTTCCAAGTATTGTTTCCATGGAGTGAAGATCTCTTTCACTACACAAATACCGTGGGACACATATGTTGGAAATCTTAGGGGGGAATTATGCAACCCCTTGCACTATAATAAGGTATCTATTCGGAGGTAAAATAGGTTGGCCTCTAATTAATTGAGGTTGTAGTAAGGGTCCATGGCGTCTCTCCAATCGGTTTGTATGTGTGTGACTCACTTAAGAGCCTAGTTGACCACGCTAGCTCCTTAGGGATATTCACCCGATCCAAACTATTATCAATACACCTCGCCCGAGCTTGGCTAGATAAGATGGAACTTTGGTTTGCGCCTTGTTTATATACTGATCGGAAGGATTACCAGTTTAAGGTCATCCTTCGAGGAAGAAGTGCATTCCCCAGACAGGCCTTTCTAAAAATATAAAGGTTTGTAATCTAACAGTTTGTGCAAGTGCATCCAAAACTCAAGACACAAGATAAATTGATTAAGCTCCAAAGTTTAAAGTGTGAACTAAGCTACACCACCATACAAGCACCAATGTTCAATTTTAAGCCCAAAAGTAGGTGTTGATTGCTTGTTCAATTTTAATGCACCAAATTGAGAGATTTTTTGCCGTTGTTCAGTTTTAATCCTCACGTCAATTTTAAGCCCAAATCAAAAATATGAGATGTGATATGTTTTGCAAGCAATGTTATTTTTAAACCTAAATCAACAAATGAATTCCTTTTAGTTTTCTTTGTTTAAACAGGTTAGTACCAAAAAGGATTATTTGCAAAAAAAATGAGAGTATATGAAACTTTGAAATAACGAATGACGCTTACAAAAACTTACCCTTCTCTGTCCTCGGTGATTTGGTCCAATCCTGCATAGAAAACTGAAAATGTCAGTTTAGAAATAGATGGATAGAAGATTTAGATCTGATATGCAATTTTTTCTGCGATTGCGGCAAAGTATTGGCAAGTGCAGTAAATTTCTATCTATTATGGTAAAGCACTGGCAACTGTGGTGAAATTCTTTCTATTGCGGCATGGATCGGGCAACTACGATAAAATTCCTTCAATTGCGGCATAGATCAGATGATTATGGAAAAGTACCCGAAGAATGAAGACAAAAAAAGATAGAATAATACTGCGAAAGCCTGCAATCAATTGTGGTATTAAACAAGTTGATTGTGGCATAGTTTTGTCAATTGCAGTAAAATACCAGCAACTGCGAAATAATACAAATGTCGAAGAAAAGTTAGATTTTTAAATTTATGACCGTATAGCCATGGTTAATCAATCCATTTCTTTGTTTGCAAGAGATATTTGGGTTGTTTGTTCACGTTGGGTTCACCAAAATGTATGCCTCTCTTTCTCGTGATCCGGGGATTTCCCAAACTTTCCAAAGGCAAGGGTCAATAGCAAAGGTTTTACAATTGATACAAATCAAATACACAATACCACTAAAACAAATAACAATGAAACATAATCAATAAAATGTACAAGCAAGAGAAAGGAAAAAAAATAAATGAAAACCCCACGATGCTTGAAGATTCTATTGTCTCTCTCTACTCCTTCTGAAATGTTGTTATTGATGCTCAGTATTAGCGGGGCAGCATCTATGACTTGAGAAGTGTCGAGAAGTTGCTAATTGAAATGGGTGTGTGATCGCAAGATGGCTTGAATGCTAGAACCAAACTAATGGAGTAATGGCGCACTAGAGCTTGAAATATTGGATCCTTCAAATGGTTATGAAGGCTTTATTATATAGGAATTGGTGATTATATGAATGTTTGAGATCAATCCCAGAGATAGGGAGATGAATGGTTGAGATTAAAAGGAACTGGAGAAGCCATCAGTAAACTCCACCTCTACATTTGGTAAAGAGGAGATAGAATTTGGTTGACTGAAGAGCTAATTATGAGTTACCTTTTTGAATTGAAGAGGTGGGTGAAGTTACCCATGTGGACTAGAGAGATGGGTGGAGTAACCCATGTGATCTGATTGGAGTTATCTCTTTGAAG
>MU227685.1:3591677-3624918 GCA_018584345.1 Thuja plicata
AGCTCCTATGAGGCCATGGAAGGGACAAATGCAAAGAGATATCATGCAAGAAGTGAAAAAGTAACCCTTGTGAGGGATAGCACACTATTCAGTTTCCAAGGTGAGAGATTTATCAACCATGGAAACCTAATGTCAAAAAAAGAAATAGCTTATGATCAAGGACATAGATCCTCAATTCAAACCAAATTTTTTATGTATGATCAGATATCATATAATAGATAGATACTGCTTAACCAAGGGAAAAGTGGATCCCAAAAAGATAGAAAAGAAGGAGATGGCATCCTTGCCCCCCAAGTGTAGGAACAAGGATGAAAGTGGACCTATTATATCACTCACAACACTATGCAAGACAACGAGCCCCCAAGGATTAGGCTAACATTATTTACATAATGTTGAGCTCCATAATAGGAACATAAATGTTATTTAGAGAAAACAGGATTGAAATATAACTCATTGCCACATGATATATTAATAACTATACTATCAATGACCTACCTAATCTTATAATGTAAAGCTTGAAATTCATTAGTATAGTGATCATGAAATCTATGATACAAACAAAAAGGAAGAGTCTTTAAGTGTGGACTACATTTATTTTTGTGTTTAGGTCTAGTAATCACCTTAGCATGAAGGAGTTTAGGAAAAAGAACTTCTTGGTCAAATTCCTTCATAGGCTCATCATGTTTTGAAGTGTTATTTGAGATGTTGTTAACATTGATGTGTTATTGAGGATTAAATCCCAATCCATAATAATTCTCATGCCCCCCATTCTGTAAGGGCATTTCAATTCCCTATTTATGCTTACCACATCCTTGACCACGGAATCCTTGTTTAGCTAGTAAATAATAACAAGGACCATAACAAGAAGCCATATCAGAAGGAGTCAATGGAAATTTAGTAGTCACTATGTCATCACTAGTAAGTTTGAGAAATTCATAGTGGGTAGAAGCAGCGACAAAGTTATTACAAAGGGAATGAGAAGTAGAAGCAAAAGCTCGTTGTTCAAACTCTCTTTGTTGCTTCATAAAATCAAGATTAGAAACCTTATACTCTCCAATAAAGGTAGGATTAAAATTCAAGGTTCCCCAATCATATCCAGGAAGAGACTTAGAGGAAGAAGGATTACTATTAGGAATAGGAATATTGTGGGTTTGAATATTCAAACAAGGATTTGGCACATCATCCGCATGAAGTGTATACACCATGTTGTTGTGAATAAACTTAACTTTACAGTGAAGAGTGGAAGGAACAACATGCATCTCATGCAACCAAGGTCTACCCAAAAGGAGGTTATAATTAAGAGGACCATGCATAACATGAAAAGGAGTATTCAAGATGACCGAACCTACTTTGATAGGTAAGGTAATGATGCCCAAAGTTTTCTTATCAATGTTATCAAAGTCACCTATAGGAGCATTATCAATTTGAATAGTTGAAAGATCAACTTTAATCGCTTTGAGCATGTCCATGATATAAATATTAAGCTCCTATCCATTATCAATCAAGGTCCTATGAATGATACTCTTTATGATAGTAACATAAACCATAAGAGCATCATATTTATTTTTTACTTCTTTAGAAGGTAAATCATTTTGAGTAAATACAATGTCAGGAGGACCCGGGGTAGCATCCATGCACTGTAAGAAGGAAGTGATGTTCTCTTGATTAGGAGGTAGAGTGGGAAGAGTTAATAGAGCTTTTTGCAAGGATTCATTATAGGTAGGTGAAGTTTGAAGAAGCTCCCATAAAGAAATCTTGGCAAGGGTATTGCATAATTGGTTTATCAAATCATACTCCTGGCTAGGAAGATGGGGTGGAGGAGGAAGAATGGGTTGAGAAGATGGTAAATAAGTAGGAACCACTAGATTTGGTTGAGGATTATTCCTTGTATGATAGGTGTGAGCTATTGAATCTTGATCATTGACAGACTTTAAAGACTCCATAGGTTTACCTTTGATAGTGATGCAAGGACAACCTTTAATAGTCAACAAGGGTTTTGGATAAACCATGTTAGTTGTCTCAACACTACAAACAGGTTCACAAGAAGGAAGCAAAGAGTACATCCTAGGACGAGATGAGGTAGGATCTTGATTCTCCATAAGATCATCACTAAGAGGGAGAGAATTAAGGGAATTCATATCATTCTCTGCTAATGCCTCATCACTAGAAGGAATCCCAAATGAAGGTAAAGCATCTATAATGTTTTCTTCTTTCCCTAAAATGTCTGCATAAGGGGAGTGTGTTTTAGAAAAATATTCACCATCATGTATGAATATTTCATCCATTAATAAATCACCCTCTTGTATCAAAGCATATTCATGAGGAGGGGATAAATCAATGTCTTTATCCAAGGGTTCATCTGAAAAAAGTAGAATCATCCACAATGGCTTCATGAGGAAGAAAGTAACCAATATCCAAATTCAAAGGTTCATCCAAAATAGGAGGATTATCATCCCTATCAATAAAGCACATTGTAAAATGTTTGGAAAATATTTGAAACAACTTGTGAAACATAATAACGAATAAAGAAATGCATGGAAAATAGATCTAGATATATCCAAATGCATTCAAATGAAATCTATAGGCATGAAAAGGAAATTGAACACCACAAACACAATAGGGCATCTAATTCTACAAAAGATAGGGGATGATCTTGTTGGGTTCACCAAAATGTATAGAGGGAAAATGGATCCACACTCTACGGTTAGGAGAGGAAGAATACCAAGATTTATCCTCTAATGAGATCAGATTAACATAAAGGTAAGTGTCAATTCGTGATCTATACAAAGGAGATAAATGACTTGGGTTAACTTCTCCCTCACCTCTTTAAAGAGAGGGTTTAGGGAAGAGAAATTGAAAATATTTGAAAGGTAAATCTAGAAGACTAATATTTAAATGAATAAATAAAAAGTACATACCTCCAAAAAAGAATATGCTGAAAACCCTGTCAAACGGTCTCAGAAACTATTGATTTTCGTGATCGTGAACTGAAACTGTGAGATCTACAAAACCCATAAATATTTTTCTTTTTTTAGAAAGGTCAATTTTGACCCAGAAATGAATGTCGCCTTTGACCCAAAAATTCTGATTCTGACCCAGAAAGTCTGATTCTGACCTGCACAGTCTGACAAAAAATTTGTTTCCAGATCCTGACAGTTTTCTGAAAAGGGTATCCAGATATGCACTCCAATTCTCTATTCCAAACTTGTCCCTGCAAGAAAAATGGTTTTTTTTTGTTGGATGGGAGGGGTCTGCCTTGTTCAAACCCTAGTTTTGGAATTAACCTTAAAATATAATTGAAATTGCATAAATAAACAAAGAAAATATATAAATTCACCTTGCTTGTATAGAAACCCTTGTGGCGGATTTGAATCCTTAGATCCACAAGTAAATATTCTCCAAATGAATGTAGAATGTAGAAGGTAGAATATAGGATGTCTCAAATCAATTGTCTTTAGATCTTCAACAGTAATCTTTAATGGATCTTTGAATAGGAAGAGGCTTGCATGGATGTGGATGGAGAAATCTTCAACAAGAGAGATCCATAGATCTTTTGACCCTTCAATGGTTACCAATGGATCTCCTTGATGAATTGGATGCTTGAATGCTTGAATTATTGAATTCTTGAGACTAGATACTTGCTTCAATAGATCATGCATAGAGTTGTCTTTTTCAAGTCTTATATGGTTAGAGAAAATGAGAGGAGAAAGCTTCCTTATATACAAATCTAGGGCACAGTCTTCTAGAGAGGCTTACATAGGAGAATTAAATTCCCATTAGACCTATAACCCTATAAGTGGACCTATATTAAATTTAATTTCAAGATTCATTGCCTCGAAGACCGAAACATCTGACCTGGAAGCGAGAATTAAATCTTTCTGAAGCCTGACATCCAAAAACTTTGGGATCCTAAAATTTGGACCCTAGGTCAAGGTCGAGGTCAACCTTGACATAGGTCAGGGTTGAGGTCAACCTTGACATAGGTCAGGGTCAAGGTCGACCTTGACCTAGAAGGTTGACCTTGACCTTGAGGTCAAGAATCTCAGAATCACGGAGCAGGGTACTAGAAAAGGTAGGAGAAAAGTGGAAAATAGGGAAGAATTAGGGGGGAAAAGTAGATCCAAGTCAAAGACCCATTCAAGGCATTTGAAATGACCCCAAAAAACTTACTCGAAGGGCTAAACTAGTCCTAAATGGAAGTGCTTCCATTTTTTGATGATACATGTGTTATATATGGCATAACCTTTATCTTTCTGGTTCTTTGAAGTCTTTGACACTTTGTATATAACCAATCAGATTATATCAAGTTGAAATCAATGACAATACAATACATTAACTGATTTAATGTCTTGCATTAACTTTCTGCAGCTTGGTGATCATCAGCTTAACATCTTCAAACATTCAATCAGTGATAGTTCATCAATCTCTCCCTTTGGCATTGATGGCAACACACTACATTACTACTAATACAATATGAAATATATCAATTGTAGTTCATCAATCTACAAATCTTATTGTTATATAACCAATACAAATGTTTGGCTCTCGGTAATATCATATAGCTTAGATTTGTTTCTTACAGAGTGTTATCTTCAATCTTCAATCCCTTCACTGGATAGATGTAGAAGCTTCCGGTTCTGTCTCTCCCTGTGTTGTAGAATCTCTTCTTTGATGTTTTATCTCCCTTTGACTATAACTCTCCTTGATCATCTCTTTTTCCTTTCACAATAATATAGTCATCTATCCCTTAGGATACTTCTCTTCCTTTTGATAGTCATGATGGATATTTCATATGTAATCTCTCCCTTTGGATATTCTCGGGATACTCTATCCCATATTGATATTCTCTCTCTTTGAAAACAATGCCAAAGTTATATCCTTTCACCTTTTTATAAGATACTCCTTGAATTTCCCTATCCATCAGCAATACAATGACTCTGATGTTTGGTGCATATATATACCATTCTATGTAATGATGTATCTTTGCAATCCATCTCTTTGCTTGCATCAACATGAATGATCTTTTGATTATGTGTAGGCTGATGCAGCCTCCTAGTCAACTTACTCACCAATAGACAAGGGTCGGACCCCTAGTCTCTTTCTGAGGTACTCAAATGTATCTTTAGGCAATGGATTTGTGAATATGTTAGCTAATTGTTCCTTTGATTGAACATATTCTAGTATCACTTCTTTCTCTTGCACTTGTTCTCTTAAGTATTGATACTTGATAGCAATATGCTTAGTCTTAGCATGCATGACTGCATTCTTAGAAATGCTTAGTCATATTCATACCTTCCAGTAACTATTTGATCCATGCAATGTTAGAGCAGTTTGAAGCAGCAACCACATATTCTTCTTCTGCAGTAGATTGTGAGATGCATCCTTGCTTCTTACTGATCCATGTGACAAGTATGTCACCCATGAAGAATGCTCCTCCAGTTGTGTTCTTTCAGTCATCTAAGTTTCCAGCTCAATCAACATCTATATAGACTTGAAGCTCAAATTTGCCTTCTCTTTTATACCATAATCCATAGTCCTCGGTATTCTTTAGATATCTCATAATTCTCTTGAAAGAAAACATGCATGATTCTTTGGGATTAGCAAAGAATCTTGCAACTATTCCAACTGCATGTGCTATATTTGGTCTAGTATGAACAACATACATTAGTTTTTCAATCATTGATCTATACAAGTTATGGTTTACCTCATTTGATTTGTCTTCTTTTGTCAGCTTGCATCTGGTTTCCATAGGTGTTCCAACTGGCTTGGAATCTTTCATTTTGAATATATTTGTCACTTCCTTGATGTATTTGGATTGTGTGATATATATGCCTACATCTTGTTGAAGAATCTGTAGACCAAGAAAGAATTTGATCTCCCCAAACATTGACATCTCAAACTCTTTTCTCATTTCACTAGCAAAAGATTTACATAACATATCATTACCCTCAAATATGATATCATCAACAAATATTTCAGCAATTAGAATATTATCATCAGTATCTTCTTTTAAATACAGATTTCTATTTTCACTTGTTCTTACAAATCCAATGCTTATGAGATAGGAGTGAAGTCTTTCATACCACATTCTAGGTGCTTGTTTCAATCCATTCAAGGCTTTGTGTAGTTTACAAACCATGTTTCTCTTGTTAGGATTAACAAACGCTTTTGGTTGTTCAATGTATACCTCTTCTTCTAGTATTCCATTTAGGAATGCAGATTTGACATCCATTTGGTATACCTTCAATCCTTTGAATGCAGCATAAGCAAGTAAAATTCTTACTCCTTCTAGTATAGAAATAGGTGCAAAGGTTTCTCCATATTTAATACCTTATTCTTGTTCATACTCCTTGCATACTAATCTTTCTTTATTCCTTGTGACTTCTCCATTCTCATTCAGCTTGTTTTTGAATATCCATTTGGTACCGATGACATTCTTGTCATTCAGTCTAGGTACTAATGTCCATGTTCTATTCTTCTCAATCTATTCTATCTCTTCATTCATAGCACTGACCCATTCTTCACTTTCAAGTGCAGTATTAACAGATTTAGGCTCAAAATCACAAATTAAACATCTAGTGTTTAGTGACTTACTTCTTGCTCTCATTCCAACCTTCTTGTCTCCTATGATCTAGTTCTGTGGATGATGTCTTCTGACATACTTGGAAAGTATTAGTTCTGCTCTTTGTTCATCATTATGATGATCATCTTGACCTTCATTCTGATCTCCATCGCTCGGAACATCATTTTCCTAATTTTTGGTATTTGCAGCCTAATGCTCATGTGCAATGTTCTATTTCTCAGGAGCGATACATTGTTGCTCGGGTAGAGTGTCAGGTTCTTCAATGTAAACAAACATGTTTTAGTCTTCTGGTTCTTTTATGCTTTCCTCATCGTTTTTCTCTGCATATTCATCTATTCTGACATTTTCACTTTCAATGATTTTGTTAGAGGACTTGTTAAGACATTTATAAGCATTGCTTTTGGTGGAATAGCCTAGAAAGATACCTTCTTCACTTTTGGAGTCAAGCTTTCCATTTCTATCTTCTTTCAACATATAACATTGACGACCAAAAATTATGAAGTAAATTACATTAGGTGTGTATCCATACCATAGCTCATAGGGTGTCTTTTTGGTGTCTTTCTACAATTGTACTATGTTCAATGTGTAGACAACAATATTCACAGCTTCCCTCCAGAATGTTTGAGTGATGCTTTTCTCTATCATCAATGTTCTTGCATAATCAACAATGGATCTATTTCTTCTTTCATCAATCCCATTTTGTTGTTGTGTCCTTGGTGTAGAAACATGTCTTTTAATTCGACACTCATTGAAAAAGTTTGTGAATTCATCATAAACAAATTCTCCTCCTCTATCTGATCTTAAGCATTTTATTACCTTACCACTTTGTTTTTATACCATTTAAACATCTTAAATGCTTTTGATTTTTCTTTTAAGAACATAACTGTCATCATTCTAGAGTAATCATCAACAAAGAGAATGAAATATCTATCACCATAGTAACTCTTTGTTCTCATGGGTCCACATAGATCAGTATGGACTAATTCTAGAATAGCATTAGATGTATGGGATTTTCTCTTCAAACTAGACTTTGTCATTTTACCTTTTTGACAATTCTTACACAAGATATTCTTGGGCTTTGACATGTTTGGTAAGCCTCTTACTTTCCTTTTATTACTTATCTTAATCATGTTGTCAAAATTCACATGACATAACCTTTTATTTCACAAGAATATGTCTTCGTTTCTAGCCATTAAACAAGTGGTGTTACTATCATCAAGATAGAATAGGTTACCTTTTGTTTGTTCACCAGTTTTATCAACCTTCCTGATTCATTAAAGATCTTTGCATTTTTGTTCTCAAATGCTACTCAGTGTTATTCAGTTGTGAAACACTCAATAGATTATAGTTAAGTCCTTTTACCCAGTATGAATTTTCACATTTGATCAAGTTATTCAACATTATAGTTCCTTTACCTTCAACTAGACAAGATGAGTCATTACCCATTCTTACTGATCCACCATTATAATACTCAAAAGTTTCAAACTTTTGTTTATCACTGGTCATGTGGTGAGTGTAGCCACTATCTATAATATAGACATCATTCTTACTAACCTTAGATATAAGTGTAGTCTCAACATACCTTTCCTCTTCATCTAAATCATCCTTCATGGCCACAAATACCAGCTTAATGTATTCATCAGATTCAGTGTCATATCACCATCTCTGTTCTCATCCAGGTAATAAGATTTCTTCCCTTTGTCCTTGTAGTCTCAGGTATCTCTTCTATTAGATTTTCATTTGCTTCGGTAATCTCTTTTATCAATTTTATCAAACTTCTTTTCAAATGATCTATCATTACTTCTATCATCTTTTCTTTTGTTAGGACATCTAGCAAAAAAGTGTCCAACTCTTTACAATTAAAACATACAACTGGTAATTTACCTTTGTATCTACCTTTGCCTCTCTACAATCTTCTAGCCATTAGTGCTTCAATATCATCAAGATCTTGGTCATCACTATCACTTTCACTATCATTTCTCATAGTGTGTTTATGACTTGACTTACTTATTTTCAAAGAAGATTTGAATGCAGACTCAATAGATGGTAAGACATTGTTATCAAAGTTATTCATCTCAAATGAAATCAATATTCCAACCAAACTATCTAGAGTGAAATTATTATTTTCTATTGCTCTCATTTATTGTATAGAAGATACTCTAATAGCATATACAGGTAGTAAGGTTCTTAGGATTTTACTTACCACTGTCTCTTCTTCAAGTACACCTCTGACTCCTCAGATAGCATTGACTACCTCTTTGATTCTGTAGCTATACTAAGTGATATTTTCTCCTTCTTTCATTCTTAGGTCATCAAATTTACCTCTTAGGCTTTCTGACTTTGCTCTTAGTACATTAGCATCTCCTCTATGTACTAGCTTCAATTTATCCCACATTTGCTTTGCAGAGGTGTAGGTTTTGACATCGTCAAATTCAGCATCAGAGAGTAAGGAAGAAATTTCTATCATCATAGAATTGTGCTCATGTTTTTCTCTTAATTTATGAAGTGTGTGAGGTCCTGTAGGCAACACATATTCAGTATCCAAGTATTGAGTAACATAATTTCCAATACATGATAGGTGGAGTCTTATCCTACTTTTCCATGATGCAAACTTGTCCTTGTTCAACTTAGGCACATCCTATTTTCTCATCTTGTGATCTTTCACTTAGGTCTTGAAACCTTCCTTCTAAGAACACAAGCTCTGATACCAATTGTTAGAATAATTGAGAGGGGGGGTGAATCAGTGGCCTCAAAAATATTCCAATAAATTAACCCAAAAACATATTACCACAATTATAAGCCTCTAGTTATCTTCAGTCCTACTCGATGTATGCCTTTATATTATCTTCTCAAATAACTACTTCTCGGAGTTTACTGTTAAACCTTATTCTTTATCTTTATCGATTAGCAGTCTATCATTTATCGAAATACAGTAAATAACTTAGTGTTTATCGATCAATCTTATTTTAATAATGTGTAAAGAAAAACATGAAATCAATGAATCATAAACACATTTGACACATGGATTTTTAACATGGAAACCATGTTAAGGTAAAAGCCACTTGGGACCAGTAACCCAAAATTTTCACTCTTTTAAAGTGAGCTTGGCGAAGAGCCAACCCTGTTAAAAGTTACAAACACACTGTTAAGTGCAACCTTGTTAGAGGATTTATCACTAATAGTTAATCACTTGATATCTGGAATTTCACTATGCTATCTTCATGAATTAACCTTTTGATACTCCTTGGGATGTATCTCAATATATAACAGATTTGTTTAGATCCTGCTCGGTTAAGAGACTTCTCTGACTCAATGGTTAAACTAAAACAGTATATGATCTGTTCATATAAACAACTATACTTTGTAGATGTTCAGATCTATTGTAATCTCATAATACCTTTCCGATCATTGTCTCTATTCAATACCTTTGCTCCACTTCTTTCTGCTCGGTGATGTTGTGCTTCTCTATTGCTTGGTGTTCACAGAAATATTAGCTCTTTTCTTTAGCTTGATTGATCAAGAATATGTGAAGTCTTTCACCAGTATCTCTTCAGCATTCTTTTCTCTATTCATCCATAATTCATAATGAATTAGCTTGTCTCTTTATATACATAATTTCACAATTTTTAGGTCTTAGTCTTTCTTGTTCTTGACGTGATCTGGAAGTCTTGACTTTCTTGCTTTAAAGCATTACTTTAGTTTTATCCCATAGATTTCTCTTAAACAACTGGAATAAAACAAATTTAAAACTCTCACTTATCTCTGGCTTTTAACTTGTCAATGAAAACAATGTTAACAACCAGTTAACTCCATATTTAGCTCTTGCTAGCTAAGTCTTTTGTCATTTTTGAACTTTAGTTCTTTTCGGTGTTTAACTCTTTGTTAGCTTGGTCAACACTTTAGTTCTCCTCAGGCATCTCCGTCCATTGTGGTTGTATGTTTTTCAGGTAACACTTTGATTATGCTCATCGATAATGCTTGCTCGGGTTTCTTTCTCGGGTATCACTGTGACTTTCCTCTCAATTTTCTCTATCCGTTGGGTGTACTATCCATCGGTGTTTGTTTTCACAAAGTGCATACTGAACTTTTATGCATTACTGATAGCATAACCTTTATCTTTTTAGTTATTTGAAGTCTTTGACACTTTGTATATAACTAGTTAGATTATATCAAGTTGACATCAATAAAAATATAATACATTAACTAATTTAATGTCATGCATTAACTTTCTACAGCTTGGTGATCATAATTTTAACATCTTCAAACATTCAATCAATTATAGTTCATCAGATAGGGAGTGGAGTCAAATTTGGAAGAGAAAATATTTATACTCTCAGCCCATTGAAGAGGAATTTTTGGATCCTTTGTTTTTGGTGGAGGGTTCTTTTATTTGGAACTCTCTCCAATTCTCTAAAGATTTGGTTGCTTTAGGCAGAAGATGAAAACTGAGCGATGGAAAGAAGATAAGATTATGGGAAGATAGATGGCTTCCAGATAATCCCCTAGCTGAAAATTCCTCTTTTAATGTGTGGAAAGACCAATGCTCTGCTACTTTCAGAGTTTGGGTGGCTGATTACTATAAGGACTCTAAATGGGTCTCTCTCCCTAGTGTGGCTGCCCCTTTATAGGTCATTGATATCATTTTATCCTTGATGGCTATATCTCCTAATTCCAAGGATTCTATGGTTTGGGTTGACAACCCGAGTGGAAAGTTCTTTGTGGCTTTTGCCATTTATTTGCATTTCATTGAGGGGGAGCGGCCTTTTTGGGCTAAATCTTGGCTAAAAAGTGTATTTCTAAAGTTAATATTAACCCTAGAAAACCTTCAAAGAAGGGGGTTCTCTTTCCCTAACAAATGTTGTCTTTGTTGCGGGAATGTTGAATTAATACTTCATTTGTTTTTCCATTGTGATTTTTCCCAACAAGTTTGGGCTATGTTTCTTAAGAAAGGGGATATTTTTTGGGTTTTCCCAAACTCTCTAGAAGATTTCTTCTCTCAATGGAAGTGTCCAAGTTCTAATAAAAACACCATTCAGCTATGGAATCTATATGTTCCTTATATCTTCTGGTACATTTGGAAGGAAAGAAACAACAAAATTTTCAGAGATAAAGCTTCTTCCCTGGGTCTTATTGCTGACAAAATCAATAGAGGGATTTTTGAATCTCTCAATTATTTTGATTTAGACAACCAAAGGGATCATTTGGACTTTAAGAAAAGATGGAAGATATCCCTTCACCCTCATAAAACTCTTAACCCTAGGGAAGGGCTTGTTTGGTTATCCCCCCTACCTAGATGGATCAAGGTTAACTTTGACGGGGCTTCCAAAGGAAATCCAAGGAAAGATGGTTTTTAGGGAATTGTTAGGAATTTTGTTGTTTGCTTCCTGGCTGCAGTGGCTAGTCCTTTGGGTGATCAATCTAGTAATTATGCAGAAGTTATGGGGGCTTGGAAAGCTCTTAATATTGCCAAAGGTTTTAATTGTGATAAATTATGGTTGGAAGGGGATTCGATGAATATAATAAACTGTCTGATCTAATAAACAATCTTGGTCTATTGATTCTATGATGAAAAATCTCATGACATCATCAAGTCCTTTAAGAGTGTGATCATTAGCATGCCTACCATGAAATTAATGTTTCGGTGGATAGGCTTGCTAATTACTGGGTTAATTGCAATAAAATCATTACTTGGGAAAGGGAAATCTTATTTCTCCAAGATATATCTATCGTCATGCGATATGAAAGGACTATGACAAAAGTTGGCAATATCCTCAATAATGACCATGATGACAACTTGTCACTTTTACCCTAATTATGGCAAGGGCATGTGCTTCTGTGGAGATGGATTACATTTATATAATGTTAGCTCTCATGCTTTGTGGGTGTTCTACATTGTGAGTAATTGGCATTTTTTGTTAATTCAAAACCATTCTTCTGAGGTAGTCATTGTAACTGATAATTCTGAGAGGATGGGAGGAGATATTTGTAGGGAGGAACCAGACAATTATGGTAATGGTCTAAGGAACCAAAATTTTGGAAGAAATTTTCAAAAGGAAAGATAACGCCTTTCATGGAGTGCCTGAATGGTATGATAAGGTCATCACAAATAGGTTGTTCAGAAAATTTTTGAGCATTGGGCGATGGGCCATTTTCCCTTATATGGACTAGGTTTAAGCTCATGGTCAATCTCATCACTATTGTCATTAACATGTCGCATAATAGGTTAAGCTTCTATCATGATAGAAAGATTTTGGATGGGGCTGTGAAAACCTTCCCTAGGGATGATAATGAATGTGAGCTAATGGGCAAGCCTATTTTTGGGTACTATGATATAGATAAAATCAAAGAGTTATAGAAGTATGTTCTCACTATCATAATGGAGTATGTTATGGTTGATGGGAGGTTTAAGAGAGCTCACACCTACCACTTTTTTCTCTTGAACCATTTTTGGTATAAAAAGAGGGTTTCGTTGCCTTACTACCTTTACTTCTCGCTGATAGATAGCCTCAACAAACATATGAACAAGGTCAGTTCCCTTGTTCTTCACAATGGTCTCATTTTACTTATCTATGAGCACTGTAAAATTTTGGTGATGAAAAAAAAAAAGTTTATCTTTTTGTCGATGAAGGGGAAACGTATGGGGAAGGGGAAAGTTTGGGTCATCCTGACCAAATGCTGACAAAAAATGTGAAAATTGGTAAGGACATTGAGAGGTATGAGGAAACAGGCATGGATATTATTGAGGAGGATGAAAGTGGGGATGAAGATAGAAAAAAGGATGAAGAGGAAATGGATGAGGCCTTGGAGCAGGAGAAGGGTGAGGAGTATGATGATGAGAAGGATGAGATAGGTGACAATGAGGGACAAAAAATGGAGGTAAATGAGGGCGCTGAGCAGGAAATTGATATCCAAGTGAATCTTGGTGGTGATAAGCTAGAGGATGATCATAAAAGGGCATTAAGAATGGTTCATTTAATCTCTATAAAGAGGATGAGGATCAGATAGAGAAGACTCTGGAGCCAAATGAGGCTAAGGACCCTCCCTCCCCTACTATTGCTGGCAATTTGGGTGAAGGGCTTCAAACTATTAATCTGGTTAACTATGAGGACTCCATGGAGTGGGAAAACCAGTCATCATGGAAGGTATCACCTACCTCCGTGAATTTGAATTTGGAAAAACCTCATACTTTTGATGAGTCTAAAATCCAACTGGCTATTTTTGTTTCAAAAAATGATACGAAGTATGATAGCCGGGTCTTCCAGTAAATTAAGGATTTGGTGATCACTAACCAGGATCTGAAAGAAAAGATAAATAAGCTAGATGGAAAGGATAACAATAGGAAGGGTAGGAGAGATAACTTGGAGAAAAATTTCACTGAGATGGCCAAGAAGGTGGAAAAAAGTGTTGAAATGATGAGGAAACCCCTCTTGGTTTACCATGAGGGCATGATAAGTTTGGCTAAAAGTATGGATGCCCTCATCAACTATCTCAAAGGGAAAAGCCCCTCAAAAGCCATTGTTAATTTGGATAAGGATTCTAATGATAATGATGCCATGCCTCCTAGTCCAGGAAAGCACACTAGGTCGAGCCTGGAGAAGAAGGAAGCTTTTGTCTCCAATGATGTCTTAGTTCTACGAGAGACAATGAAAAAAATGTTTGAAATTGGGGAAGAGGTAGAGAAAATTATCGAGGACATGTTGTAGGTGGCCTTTGGTTTTTTGTTTTGGGCTGGGTGTTTCTAGGGGTTGTGTTGGTTTTTGGGTTGGCTCTGTTTGGGGTTGATGCTGGCTTTTTTGCCAGGCGTCTGTGTTTTTTTGTGGTCTGGTCTATTTCGGGGTTTTAATTCTTTATCTTTAGTTCTGTTGTAAAGGGTTGCGGGGCCCCTTCAAAACACAATTTTTCTCTAATCTAAAATATATACCATTATATAACAATAAAATTTTCATGGTGTATTGTTATTACTTTGTTAATGTTTATTCTTCTTGGTCCTCAGAGCTGATTACTCTTTGACTTAATTGCATACTTTCCAAGGACTAATCTTTAAATGTAGTGGGTTGCATTTTATTATGAATTGTTGATTATGATACAACTTTTTTGTTCCTGATCATTATGTTTTTCCTTGTTTATGCACCACTTAAAAATAGTTGATACATTGTACTATTGTACTTACATCCATTGTGAATCATTTCTTTGTTGTTGATTGTTGTCCATATAAGATAGAATGCTCCCGCAATATAATGATTCATTATGCTTTTGTATAGGTCTTCCATTCAATTATTGTGTTCTTTTTGTTCAACAACATAATATCTATTATTTGCATATCTTATATGTATATTCCAGTGTAATATACTCTCACTGAATTTTTATAACAATGGAGTATCTATATTGTGCCTCTATCATGCCTTTTGTACTATTACAATACTTATACATTGCTACTTCTCAAGTCTTCATTGAATTTTCTCTTATCAAGACTGTCATTTGTACTTCCCCTTGATGCTTATGATTGCCTTTTATGCATCCTCACTTTCACTATTCCATTAATAGATAGCTGAAATGTTTGTATGCTTCCTCACTATTTAATTACTAGTATTTCTCAATTATCATTTTGTCCTTGTTACTACATTTGACTATCATGATGTTAATTTTTCTTTGTTTCTTGTATCATCCATGACATTATGATCTCATTGAGAAGATATATTTTCTTATGACAATGACTTCATCAATTCACCATTATGGGTTATACGTATACCTACTTGACTGAATTACAATGACATGGTGATGCACACTTACCTCTATTAAAACACAAGATGGAAACATGTCAAGATCAACCCTTGTGGGACCCCATTTTACCCCACATGATATGAAGTATATGATATTAGTGCAAATTATTCACGTAATTAATATCATACATGTACCTTCAGAATGAACAAATATTTTAGATAAAACAATGAAGTTCAGATTTTAATGGATATTGGTGATGGTTCTCTATTTTCCATCTGATATCTATGGTGATTGCAAACTAGTTTAATGCATTATGAGAGTAAGTTATGTATTTTTTGATGGTGTGTATGAAATGATTAGGCATCTCAAGCTTCAACACCATTTTCTTCATCTCTTGAGGACACTTCTGGAGTAGCAGAGTGGAAGGAGCTAAATACATGCAAAAATCCAACCTTGTGGTTCACCATTTAGGAAATGACAAATCCTTTTTCTTTTCATATGCTTTATATTGTAAATGTATGGTTTTCTTTTATGTTGCATTGAATCATTTATTCACACAGCTTGTATGGGACACTATACTTTTGAAATTTATGAATAAAGAATGTAACTTTATATACAGAGTTGTGTGATTCTTCTTTCTTGTAAACACTTGCATTGAATCTATTGTTCATTTGAGAGCATCTCTTTCTAGTAATGAGCACTTAGAATAATTAAATTTATACCTTTTTATTTAATTTGTAGATATTGGTATAGCTCTACCTAATTGAGATAAAATTAAAATTAGGTAACATTTTTGGTGACATCTACTAAATTCTTATCCGGTAAGCATCCTAGACCAGCTTCCTAAACTATCGATTGGGTACAGATTCAAAAAAGAACTAGAAAAAACCTTGAGAAACACTCCTTTTCACTGTTGTAACTTGCTATCTACATTTTTTTAACCTCTTAAAATCTCGTTGAGTAGATATGTATTATTTGTGACAATGAACTAACAAACTCATTGTTATAAATGACATATATCCACTTGATTGAATTATAATAAGGAAATAATAGGAACACCTTTCTTATTCACCAACTGAACTCAAAATCCAAGTAGCTAACTATGCATATCAACACTTAGAGGAAATAAAAATGCATCTAATATATGCACAACAATAATTATTTAACATCT
This sequence comes from Thuja plicata, assembly GCA_018584345.1. NCBI lineage: Eukaryota > Viridiplantae > Streptophyta > Pinopsida > Cupressales > Cupressaceae > Thuja > Thuja plicata. The sequence continues at coordinate 3,608,153 of MU227685.1, forward strand.
ACAACCTGCTCTAATATGTACAAATTCATATCATACCTTACAAGCAGTGCTTGAGGTGAATCCCATTAATAGTATTGCCTTCATGTCACCATCCAACTTAGACAATTAGAAGGCATTATGTTGTTTACACTCAAAGATAATGCAATACCCACTCCAAAATGCATCAAACTTGGAGTATTTTCTAGGTTTTCTCTTAAATTCATCCCACTTAACCACTATGTCACCCTCTTGGAATGTTCTTGGGAATTCCCTTTTGTCAAAAGACATTTTCATATGTTTTTAATGTTGTTATGTCTTCCTCATGGCCTCCCTTCTAGACTCATCTAGCTCAACCAATTGATCTAATATTATTGTCATAGGACCCTCTTCAATGATGTCCAATTGATTCACTAAATTCAGTGCTAGTAAATCAAGTGAGATAGGAAGCCTTTCCTCCCTCCCATAGACCATCATATAAGGTGATTGTCATATATCCCTTTTAGGATATATTCTATCATCTCATAAGGATAGTTTTAAATTAGTAATCCATTCTCATTGGCTAACCTCAATGGTCTTCATAATGATCCTGATTAAGTTCTTGTTAGTAGATTCTGCTTGGTCATTTCCTTATGGGTAGTAGTTAGAAGAAGCATTCGGGTAAATTTCATTCTTTATAGTCCAAATAGTTTTTTTTATACCAAAAAATAAAGGGTATTATCTAAAATTATACACTCGGGTACACCAAACCTTATAACTAGCTTGTCATAAAAGTTTAGGACAATAGTTTTGTTGCCTTCCTTGAATGCTACAAATTTAGTCCACTTGGTGAAGGAATCCTTATCTATAATTACCTACTTGTGACTAGTGCTAGAGGAAGGGTTTATAAATCCAATAAAATCTAATCCCCATTTCATAAAGGGCTACTCCACTTGAAAAACTATAATGGTAAAGCTGCTAACTTTTCTTTTCCAACAAACAAGGCTCATTCTTCAGATTTCCTTACCCATGAGTGTGCATCCTTGAATAAAATAGGCCAATAATAACCACCTTTCATAACCTTAAGAGTTTTTTCTCTTGGTGAAAAATGGCCTACAACAGACCCCTCATTAAATTCATGCAACACTTTTTCAACTTGATTAGGTTATATACATCTCAATAATATTATTGGAAATATGTTGAGTCAATGTGACTAAGAGGGGGGGGTGAATTAGGAACCAATAAAACTTAATCCTTTTAATCCAATATTAGATTATCTACTCTGATTGCATGCATGAAATTAAAAGCAATAAAACATCCACAATGGTTGACACAATATTTGGTTACCCAGAAACCTTCCAAATAGAAAGTAAAATTGGGGTAGGGATAGTACCCACAAGATTTATTACTGAAGTATAAATTTAGCCTGTTAAAGCTTACAATTGACCACTTCTGATGGCTTGCCCTATTAGGATTAATAAGGAATGTTAGGTCCACCTTGTGAAAGGATTTGATACAATACAATCAAGTAATGCAACTTTGTTAGGAGATTTATAAAGGACTGTTAGGTCCACCTTATTAGAGGATTTTGTTGATGCACCTATTAGGATGAACCAATAGATGATCTTCAATGCAACTCTAATTTTATGAATAAGATCCAATGATATAAACTAATCACCTGACTATGATGGATGAGTCTCTAATATTCCTTATACTGTTGTAGCCTCTTAAACAAACTGCTTCTTCATATTCACATACATGCTCTTATACTTCTATTCTCACACTTTTACTCAAATTTTGGATAAACAAAATACTTTATATTTATACCTTATCCAAACCAAATACAACTGTAAGTCAGCTTCCATAAGATAAATAAACATTTAATAATATAAGCTAGGTCGGCCAAAAACTGTCACTCGGGTCTAGTAATCCATTATGGAAATACACTGGCACTCAGACATTATGTTGTTACTTGGGAAACATACTATACTCTATCACTCAGGCTACTCTGATCACTCAGGTAATGTTGATTAACACTATCTTCTCGGTCGACACTACCACTGCTTAGGTTACATAGTAACTGCTTGGGTTACACTACTAGCTTAGTCAACAATGTGATGACTAAGTGTTTTGGCACTAATTGACAATATGTCTTTCCATAAGGTCATCAATATCCCCCTTTCGCATTAGTTACCAAAAACACTTATCATGTTCAAAAAAATTTCATAGTCAAAACTCCCCCTTACCATAGGCTCGAGTTTTGACACTATCTCTATAACTCGATTATAACTGACTTTCTTTTTTTATTTTTCAAAATGATTTTTGTAACACTTATATATATAACACTGCTCTTCTACTCTTTTGTACATGTATATCCTATATACATCTTTCCTATATAATATTTCCCCCTTGTTTTTGACACAAATTCCAAAATATATATATACGGTAATACCAAAATAGGATAGGAAATCACTATGTACCTTTAAAATTTGAGACAAAGTATTGTCCCAATTATCCTGCAACACCTTCAGAATGTGTAACTCTATCTGTAACTCTGTTGATAGTTCCATCATAGTTATTGCAACTGAAAAATTGTTGTCATGAATAAGAGTTTTAGCATGAGCTATATGCTTCTTCATAACATCCATGTGTGGAAGGAGTTGGCTCTACATGGCTGTGAGAGATTCTCTTTTCCTTTCTTCTTCCCTTATTAATTTAGCCTGCGTGTTTGTCAGATACTTAATTTTCACAAAATGTGTTGAGCATGAACTCGGGTTGAGTGCCAACTAATTTGCACTTTCCTTCATATCTGTATCAACCTTTGTCATCTTTGTCTTGATTTCCATTGTGAAATTTGAAGTATCACTCAGCATAATGAAGAAACATTATTTAATGTAATCTCTAGAGAGCTATTGAGATAATTTAGCTTGACTTGATCAATTGTAATCTTACTTGCAACATTCTCTAGGACTTTGTTCTTAAACTTTATTTCTGCCTTCTGCAGTAGTTTTTATTGACCATTTAAATATTTAATAAACTTGTGGACTATGTCTACAAGTTGGTCCATAATTGAATCACTCTCATTTACTTCTACTTCTAGTGCATCTAGGAATATATCTTTGATGTCTTCCAGCACTCTGTTTCTCTTCTTCTCTGCTCAGAGCTTCTGTTGTGTGGCCCTTTTCTTCCATAGCTCCCCTAGTGTGTCCATTTTCTCTATGGATAGATTGGATAGATCCCGATTTAGAATCACAATGTCTTGCTCAAGATCTATATCATCAGTGATTGTTTCTTTTCCTTTTCAACTGTCCTTAGGATTGGGTGAAGGAAAAATTTCCTTACCTTTTCCACTATCATCTACTTCCTTTCCTTCCTCTATTTTCTCCTCAGTATTCAGTTGGAATAGTTCATTGACATTTGTTGCACCAACTGTAGGGTCTAAATCAAATGTATCATATGTGATCACTGAAGGAATTTCTACAGTTACCTTCTCTGACTTGGTCAGGCCTGGCCCAATAGTAGGTGGAGCCTGGTGCTCGGTTCCTACTAGTCCTGATGTTGATTCAGTAGAATTGTCTTTGCTCAGAGATAGGATGACATGAATAGGTGATTGTGGTAGAGATGTTATTACCTCTACTTCTATATACTCTGCATTGGATGCTTCAATGGATTCCACCTTAGGTAATGTTGCATCATCAGTCTTCTCCTTGTGTTTTGAACTCAGTACTTCAGTCTTGACTTCTTCTTTGATTTCTAAGAATGTGTTCCATATGCTTGTAGCTTCCTATACCACATCCTCTATCTTCTTATTCAATACCTAAAAGGTTCTAAACCTTGGAGTGTGATTTCTTTCATACCTGGTCATTGCCTCTTTCACCTCTTTGTTTGTCATAGTAGGCATGATTTGCCTCAATTTCTATTCTTTGATGTCTTTTTCTGTTTGGAAAACATTTCTCCAAGGGATAGATACTTCCTTGAATAGGTCTTTAGGCATATGAATCTTCAACTCGGATGGATCATACTTCCATCTAGTCATCTTCTCCACAACTACTTCCTCAATTTTCTTCTGTTCATCCTTCATTCTGGAAGCATAATTCATAGATTTCAGGGAACTCATACCACTACCTTCTCTTAAGGATTCAATTTTCTTCTCAAAGGTAGGTGGAGGCTTCTTGAATGTGATTTCCTCTTCTTCATCTTCCTTAGGTAATATGATTTTCCTTCTTGATCTCCTTGGTTTTCTGGTTATGAGGACAAGGGTAGAGGCCTTAGGTGTTCTCTTGAGAATTAACCTATTTCTTTTCTTTGGAGGCTCTACTTCTACCTCTTCCTCTTCCTTTTCAGATATATCATCTTCTATCTTGATTTCATCTGCTTGGCTTACTGAGATAGAAGGAGAAGTCTTTCCATACTTCTTTCCAAATTGTTCCATCCTTTTCTTTCCTCTTTTCATAATTTTAGGAATCTCAATCTGTATTGAAATTTTGCTTTTGGCTTCTTCATATGTACCAAATTAAGGTACTTTGGGGTCAACATGCTCATTCACAAGATCTTCAATTATGTTCCTAGTCTCATCTATGTTAACCTCATATGCAAGAGGTTTCACCCATGCTACCCTAGGTCTGACTACCTAAATATATACTTTATCACAGTCAACTAGGAAACAAACATCATCCTTATGATCTTCAACCAATTGTTTAGGAATTCTATACCTATTCTGCATCTTTTGTATGAATTCCTCAAAATATGCATCCATGATGCTCTCAAATTTGTCTCCTAACTCAGCTTTAAACTCATTTATCTGATATATAATTGGTCTATCCTTCTTCCAAATAATTGTACCTTTAGAAGGGAAAAAATTCTGAATGTAAAAGAAGATGCAAACCAAAAGTGAACCAAACTTACATGGATTGGTCTTTGATGCCCGGATGCTCTCTATTTTCTTGCTTAATTGGATGATCTACAACTCAGCAAGGTCAAATGAGAGGTTGTTCTTGACCACCTTGTACGCCAAGTCCATAGCCTCACATGGTACACTGTTAGGTCTGCTAGAGTTGTGGATTTTGTGAGCAATAACATGAATCCCAAACTTCAATTCCATGTCAATTACTCTATTAAGTCCCATGCCTCCATTGTCCCACTCGACAAGAGTCTTCTCAACTAGGGCATCCCAAGGTAGGGTTTTGGTAGCTTTCGACTTGTCCAACACAGGATACCCAATGAAATGGTGTATCATTGTCTTTTTGATCTTCACAGGTTGCTCTAGCCATAACTGCATGTCATGAACATGACTTAGAATGAACCTAATCCACTTGGAAATTATGTGGAATATGCATGATGTGAGTCAAACCCTTGACTTCTAAATGTTTATGCTCTGGCTTCAGATTTACGGCATCATAAATTTTATCATAAGCACTCTTCATTTCCAATGTTCCAAGTTGTTGAATTGTGCAATGATAGAAGGCTCAGATGTCATTGATCAATAATACCCTTAGAGGAATTAGGGAATGATCTCCCATTGGGTCTATCTCTTTTGCAACTTCTAGATGAAGCTTAAACTTAGGAGGATCACAAATTGCATTCCTGGCCAACATCTCAGATCCTTTCTTAACCTTGTTGTTGGATGTGGATGCCATTATGCTCAGAGTTTCAATAACTCTTCACAACTTACAACTTTTGAATACAAATTCACTCTGAATCGCTTAAGGCACGGTATCACTCTCCAAACTCAAAGCTTTGTAAATAATAACGCTTATAATTCATCCTTTATAAGAGATTTTACCATTGATTTTTCATTAAATTATTTGTACACGGTAGCTGGCATAGCTCAAAATGGATCTCGGCGAACACTGACTTCAATATCCTCAAAACCATACAACCCGACTTAACTCGATTAAGCCTATGCAACTGGGGTGTTACTGATATCTTGACTCGCTTAAAACTACAATATTTCCTAGGGCATCAATATGTTGATTTGGGCTTACTATCATGTCTAGAACTAATGTAGGATGACTTTTATGCATAGTTCCAGTAGTCTCCTTGCATGTTTATTTGGAGATGGTAGATCCACCCAATTCACTACTTTGGGTATCATTCGATTCTTCATTGTTTTTATCTAAATTTTTAGGAGATTTCCTTACCCACTATTGATTCATCGGAGTTCTGATTTCAGAAACTTTTAATTTGCCTTTCTCAAAACCAGTATCCACTTTCTCTTTGTTCATGCAATTCTTGCTTAGATGACCGAGTTGTTTACATACATAACATCTCTTAGTAGGATTCCTTTTTCTGATGTGAGTCTTTATAGAATTTTCACCAATATGCCCATATTCACCACAGTGACAACATATGCTCCATGTGTTGTAATCCCAACCAAAAATTGCTTTAGCTAGTTGTTCAGCAGGGTTCCATTTCTTAGTTCTGCACTTAGAGGTTTTGTGACCTTGTTTGTTACAATTGAAACATTTTCCTTCAAACTTAGGTTTCTCAGTGCATTCACCTCCCCTATGTCCATGCTTGTTGCATCTATATCATTTACCATTAAACTTTGATTTTTCATTACTCCAACACTTGTTTTTTGTGTGTCCTAACTTTCCACAATGATTACAAGTAGGTCTGCTATTCTTTTGAGTTCCTTGTTGTGAGGATTCACCTTGTTCAATATAACCTAATCCAGTCTATCCATGATGTCTGAGTTGAGTTTTCTCTGTTAACTGATCCATGCTTCCTTGGGAATTCTTCATACTCTCATTGGTCTATTTTTTAGTATTGAGATCATTCTACAGTCTTTCATTTTCTGTTCTCAGATTGATAACTTCTTGATTTACATTATTGAGTTGATTTATCATATCTTCTTGCTGAAGTGACAAATGATGGATTTATTTTTCTTTTTCTTCTAATCTTGTACTCAACAATATTTTATCTTCTTGTGTGATTTCTCTGTCATTTTCTGCTTGAATCTTTTGTTCTATGACTTCACATATTCTGACTGAATGAATTTCTTGTTCTCTTTTCAATTTTATGACTTCTTCATGTAGATTGAGCCTCTTTGCAAGTAGGTCTTCAATTTTTGTATATGCTTCTTCTAAACTTATTTCTTTGCATAAGTCATCAATTCTTTCTGCTATGTAACTTTTGTCATTCATCTGTACTGCTAAATCTTTTCTTCTTTTTAGGGAAAGAGAGAGCTGCTCCTTGAGTTTCTTGATCTGATCCATGGCCACTTGTAGATCTATCTTTTCATTTTCAATGGCTTTCTCCAGTCTTTATATTTCAATTCTCTGTGATCTTTTCTCAAGTTGTTAAACTTCTATAAAGAGAACCTTATGAGATCTAATACCAATTGTTGGAAATATGTTGAGTCAATGTGACTGAGAGGGGGGGGTGAATCAGGAACCAATAAAAATTAATCCTTTTAATCCAATATTAGATTATCTACTCTGATTGCATGCATGAAATGAAAAGTAATAAAACATCCACAATAGTTGACACAATATTTGGTTAACCAGAAACCTTCCAAATAGAAAGTAAAACTGGGGTGGGGATGAGACCCACAAGATTTATTACTGCATTATAAATTTAGCTTGTTAAAGCTTACAATTGACCACTTGTGATGGTCTGCCTTGTTAGGAGAAATAAGGACTGTTAGGTCCACCTTGTGAAAGGATTTGATACAATACAATCAAGTAATGCAACTCTGTTAGGAGATTTATAAAGGACTATTAGGTCCACCTTGTTAGAGGATTTTGTTGATGCACCTGTTAGGATGAACCAGTAGATAATATTCAATGCAACTCTGATTTTCTGAATAAGATCCAATGATATAAACTAATCACTTGACTATGATGGATGAGTCTTTGTTGTTCCTTATACTGTTGTAGCCTCTTAAACAAACCACTTCTTCATATTCGCATACATGCTCTTATAATTCTATTCTCACACTTTTACTCACATTTTGGATAAACAAAATACTTTATATTTATACCTTATCCAAACCAAATACAACTATAAGTCGGCTTCCATAAGATAAATAAACATTTAACAATATAAGCTAGGTCAGCCCAAAACTGTCACTCGGGTCCAGTAATCCATTCTGGCAATACACTGGCACTCATGCATTATGGTATTACTTGGGAAACATAAGTTATACTCTGTCACTCGGGCTACTCTGATCACTCGGGTAATTCCGATTACCACTATCTGCTCAGTTGACACTGCCATTGCTCAGGTTACATAGTAACTTCTCAGGTTACACTGTTGGCTCGGTCAACACTGTGATGACTAAGTGTTTTGGCACTAATTGACAATATGTCTTGCCATAAGGTCATCAAATACACCATTGAAATCCTTCTTGAAAAGAAAACCATTTAAAATTGCATAAGGAATGGTTTGTAATCTTTAATACCTTCTTTTGGGATTATCCAAACCTTGTGGACACTCACCAATTTAAACAAATGTATATAAGAAATATACAATCCAATGAACTATCTAATAGCAATTGTCTTTGCTTGGTCAGATCCAATGAAGTACTATAATCACAAAATTTCCTCTACATCCAACAACCAATCAAGCTTCACAACTTCCACACTTCTTTGTCTTTCAATTACCTTCACATCACTCTCACATACTACTTCTTTTCAAAACAAAAGAGCTCTCATATATACCCTATTACAATAATTGATTAGGTCAGTCAATTAAGCTTTCCCAATATACAAATAATTATTTAAATCCTTGATAAGATGCACAAGGTACCTAAAACAAGTAAGCATCAATTGCAATACATTAGATATACTCCAAGATCTGCAATCCACACTCTCAATCCATAATACATGCTACATCTCTGAAGTCAGCCACAAATAGGTCTCCTCCAGAATACACGCCACAGCTGACGTCACCAACAATCACATGACTAGTGATCAACAACAAACATTCCTCAATATGTCTTCTAGCATCCCTTAATCTTGCATAACCTGAATCATCATCACCTGTAAGATATACTCAAAATACAGAGACCTGCTCTGTCAAGCATCATTGTCACAGTCCAGAAATCAGTCTTCACTAAAACATGTGTAACATATTCAATATGCAATATTAAGCAGATAAATCTTAGAAATAAGATCATCACACATCCTTTTTCATATCCTTGTCTTTGATTATTCTGATTCATCCATACAGTGTCAGTACACTTCTGTTAGTCATCATACAATAGTAATAACTAGTCTGTTCTCTCCATAAAAAAGATATGTTGACATCAGTGACAAAAAATGAATGCCAACATCATCAGTAGTACCCAATTCTAATATAATCCAACATCAATTTCATCTCAAACAAAATTTCTATATTGCTTTAGTCTCTAATTATTTGAAGCATATTTAGATATTATTTGAGAAATCACCAATTCAGAGTCTTCAATCACTCTAAGATTTCTTGAGGCCAACCTTAATCCAACTAATAAAGCCTCACACTCTGCAATATTATTAGTACATGTGAACAACAAAATAAATGAGAATTTGAAGGTTCTACCACTAGGATTTATCAACAAAACTCCTGCACCAGCTCCTTCTTTTGAGCTTGCACCATCAAGGTACATAGTCCATAAGTTATTATTGTCTGCCAGGCTATCCTTTTCCTCAGATAATAACATATTTTGAACCTCCTCTTCAAACTTCCCATCTTTCACTTGAAAAGATTCAATATCAGTGTCCAAGAAATAATTCATATTTTCATCCTCACTTTCCTCAATCATGTGAGGAGTTCTAGTCTCTCTGGATACCTTAACATTTTTACCAGTAATATCAAAAGTTGCAAAGGATAGATCACACTAAATACTTCCTTCCATTGAAGCACTCCACTTTCTTGATAATAGCATTCCATACTAGGGAGGAATATCAACCACTATGACACTCATTGTTAGCATTTTCTCTGGACATGCAACTAGTCTATAGGGTAGAGCTTTAATAGTACCTATGATAGACACCTCTCTAGAATCCATTGCCTAACATCTTCCATGAGGAGAATCAACCTGCAATCCCATTGACTTTATTATTTCTGCAGGCATGACAATGTTAGACGCTCCTGAATCTATCATGCAATTTTTTAGCCTCTTACCATTTATAAGTAGAGTCAAGGAAAAAGGATTCACAGCTCCCAAAGGAGTGTTCACATGATTTGTGTTTAAGAAAACCTGAGGGATCTTTGAAACAGTCTCTTATGATTCTTTCCCCTTGTTATCAGTTTTATCTTTTGTATTTCCCATTTTCTCAACCCTTTCTTGATTCTAAATCCTTGTAGAAGAAATGTTATTCACCCTATTAGAAATAACTAAGAGGGGGGGTGAATTAGTGGCCTCAAAATATTCCAATAAATCAACACAAGAAATTAGTACCACAATATTAAACCTCTAGTTATCTTCATTCCTAAAAGATGAATGCCTTCAAATATACTTATCAAATAACTACTACTCAGGGTTATCTTTCAAACCTTATTCTTAATGTTTACCGAATAGCAGTCTTTCATTTACCGAAAATATTAAATTGATTAGTGTATACCAATCAATCTAGATTAGTTATGTGTAATGCAAAACACTAAAGTAATTACTCATAAACACATTGACATATGGATTTTTAACGTGGAAACCCAGTTAAAGGAAAACCCACTTGGGACTGGTAACCCAAAATTTCACTCTTTTGAAGTGAGCTCGGTGAAGAGCCAACCTTGTTAAAGGTTACAAACACACTGTTAGGTGTGACCTTATTAGAGGATTTAAAATATTAGTTTGTCACTTGATATCGGGCATCTTTATGCTACCTTCTATGAACAGACCCAGTGTAGTTTGTCAAATGGTATCTAGCATCTCATGCTATTTTCATGATCAAACTTTTTGATACTCCTTGGGATGTATCTCAATATAGAAAGGATTTTCAAATCTTTCTTGGTTAAGAGACTTTATGAATCAATAGTTAAACTGAAATAGTAAATGATCTATTCACATATACAACTTATACTTGCATATTTTCAGATCTATTATAAGCTCATTAAACCATTCTGATCAATATATCTTTTCAATACCTTTGCTCCACTTTTTGTTCTGCTCGGTGATACTGTTCTTTGTTGCTCAGTGTCCGCAGAAATATTTATCTCTTTCCTCAGCTTGGTTGATCAGGACTATATGAAGTTGTTCTTCATCAATTTCTCTTCAGCATCCTCTTTTTCATTCACTCCCCTTAATTCATAATGAATTAAGTTGTCTATTTATAGACATGATATCACTGTTTCTCTCTTCTTGATTTTCTTTTTCTTGGCGTGATCCACAATCTTATACAATCTTGAGTTAAATCATAACTCTTGTTTTATCTCGTATAAATCTTCTTTCCAACTGGATAAAACAACTTTAAATCCTTTACTTATCTATGGCTTTAAATTGTCAATTAAAACAATGTCAACAACTAGTTAAGTCTATCTTTAGCTTTGCTAGCTAGATATTTTGTCATTTCTAAACTCCAGTTAACTTTGGTGTTTTAACTCTTTGATAGCTTTGGTCAACACTTCAGTTATCCTCGGGCTTCTCCGTTGGTGTTATCTGTCTGTCAAGGTTGTATGTTCTACAGGCTTCACTACAAAGTTCTGCTTGTTGGTTAACACTATAATTCTGGCTGTCAGTAATGCTTTTGATTCTGCTCTTTGGTAATGCTTGTCAGTTTCTTTTCTTGGGCATTACTGTGACTTAACTTTCGGTTATCTCTGTCTATCGAGTTTCACTAGCCGTCGGTGTTTGAAGTCACTTAGTGAATGCTTGTCTTTTATGCATTATTGAAAGCATAATCTTTCTCTCTTTGATTCTCTAAATTCTTTGAAACTTTGATTATAACCAATTAGATTATATCAAGTTGACATCAATGACAATACAATCCATTAACTAATTTAATGTCTTGCATTATTTTTCTGCATTTTGGTGATCAACTTAACATCTTTAAACATTCAATCAGTTATATGTCATCAATCTCTCCCTTTGGCATTGATGGAAACCCGCTACATTATCATACTATATTATTACTAATACAATATGAAATATAACAGTTTCATCAATCTCTCCTACTGTAACTATTACAAATGTCTAGCTCTCAGTAAGCTCATATAGCTTAGATTTGTTTCTTTTAGAGTGGGTTTCTTAAATCTTTAATCCCTTTACTGGATAGATGTAGCAGCTTCTGTCTTTGTTCTGATATGTGTTTTGCCTTGACTATTCCTCTTCTTGATAATCTCTTTTTTCCTTTGAAAACAATGTCTCCCTTGGATGTATTCTCTCCCTTAGATGGATATTTCATATGTAATCAATCTCTCCCTTTGGATATTGATTAACTCTTCTTTTTTATTCTTAGGAACTTCTCTTCATGGATAATGATATAATATCTTCCTAATAATGAGATCATCTCTCCCTTATGATAATGAGAATCTCTCTCCCTTATGATAATGAGAATATCTCTCCCTTTAACAACAATGTCAAATAATTTTCTTCTATATCATCTTTCATTCTCTTTTTATAATATACTCCTTGAATTTCCCTATCCATCAACAATATATTGACTATGGTGTTTGGTGCAGACTTGTACCTTGCTGTATATAGATATATCTATTGTTTTTCATCTCAGTGCTTGCATCAACATGAATGATCTTTTGATTGTGTGTAGGTTGATGCAGCCTCCTTATCAGCTTACTGACTGATAGACAAGGGTTGTACCCCTAGTCTTTGTCTCAGGTACTCAAATGTATCTTTCGGTAATGGCTTGGTAAAGATGTCAACTATTTGTTCCTTTGATTGAACATATTCCAGTATCACCTCCTTTTCTTTCACTTGTTCTCTTAGATAGTGATACTTGATAGCAATATGATTAGTCTTAGCATGCATGACTAGATTCTTAGAAATGTTGATTGCACTAGTATTATCACAATAGATAATCACGGGTTCAAGAATCTTCATATTCATACCTTCTAGAAATTGTTTGATCCATGCAATATTGGAGAAATTTGTAGAAACAGCCACATTCTGCTTCTACAGTAGATAGAGAGATGCATCCTTGCTTCTTGCTGATCCATGTGACAAGTCTGTCACCCATGAAGAATGCTCCTCCAGTTGTGCTCTTTCGTTCATCAATGTTTCCAGCCCAATCAGCATCTATATAGACTTGTAGCTCAAATTTACCTTCTCTTTTATACCATAAGCCATAGTCCTTGGTGTTCTTTAGATATCTCAAAATTCCCTTGACAACAGTCATATGTGATTCTTTGGGATTAGCAGAGAATCTTGTAACTATTCCAACTACATGTGCAATATTTGGTCTAGTATGAATAACTTACATTAGTTTGTCAATCATTGATCTATACAAGGTCTAATTTACCTCATTTTATTTGTCTTTTTTTATTATCTTACATCTGGTAGCCATAGGTGTTCCAACTAGCTTGGAATCCTCCATCTTGAATATCTTTAGCACTTCCTTGACGTATTTGGACTGAGTGATATATATGTCTGCATCTTGTTGAAGAATCTATAGAACAAGAAAGAATTTGATCTCCCCAAACATAGACATTTCAAATTATTTTCTCATTTCATTATCAAAGGATTTTCATAACATTTCATTTCCCCCAAAAATGATATCATCAACAAATATTTCAGCAATCAAAATATTACCATCGGTATCCTCTTTTAAGTACAGATTGTTATTTTCACTTATTGTTATAAATTTAATGCTAATGAGATAGGAGTGAAGTTTTTCATACTGGGCTCTAGGTGATTTTTTAATCCATACAAGGCTTTATGTAGTCTACATACAATGTTCCTCTTGTCTGGATCAACAAACTCTTCTGGTTGTTCAATGTATACCTCTTATTCCCGTATTCCATTTAGGAATGCAGATTTGACATCCATTTGGTATACCTTGAATCTTTTGAATGCAGCATAAGCAAGCAAGATTCTAAATCCTAGTCTAGCAACGGGTGCAAAAGTTTCTCCATAGTCAATACCTTCTTCTTGTGCATACCCCTTGCATACTAACCTTGCTTTGTTTCTTGTGACTTCTCCATTCTAATTCAGCTTATTTCCGAATATCCATTTGGTACCGATGACATTCTTGTCATCAAGTCTTGGTAATAGTGTCCATGTACTATTCTTCTCAATCTTTTCTATTTCTTCATTCATATCACTAACCGATTCTTCATTCTCAAGTGCAGTATTAACAGATTTAGGCTCAAAATCATAAAGTAAACATCTAGTATTTAGTGACTTGCTTCGTGTTCTCATTCCATCCTTCTTGTCTCCTATGATTTGATTCTGTGGATGATGTCTTCTGACATACTTGGAAAGTTTTGGTTCATCTCTTTGTTCATCATTCTGATCATCTTCTTGACCTTCATTCTGATCTCCATCACTTGGTACATCATCTTGAGTATTATCCTGATTTTTGGTAATTGTAGCCTGGTGCTCGGGTGCAATGTTTTGTTGCTCGGGAGAGATACATTATTGCTTGGGTAGGGTGTCAGGTTCTTTAGTATAAACAAACCTGTTGTAGTCCTCTGGTTCTCTTCTACTTTCCTTATCATTCTTTTTTGCAAATTCATCTATCTTTACATTTTCACTTTCAATGATCTTGTTAGATGATTTGTTAAGACACTTATAAGCCTTTCTTTTGGTGGAATATCCTAGAAAGATACCTTCATCACTTTTGGAGTCAATCTTTTTATTTATATCATCCTTCAAAATATAACATTGACTACCAAAGATTCTAAAGTAAAATACATTGGGTTTGTAACCATACCAAAGCTCATAGGGTGTCTTCTTTGTGTCCTTCAATTGTACTTTGTTCAATGTGTAGACAGCAGTGCTGACAACTTCCCTCTAGAAAGTTTGAGTGATGCTTTTCTCAATCATCAATGTTCTTGCAGTCAACAATTGATCTATTTCTCCTTTTAGCAATTCCATTTTGTTGTGGTGTTCTCGGTGTAGAAACATGTCTTTTAATTCCATGCTCATTACATAAATTAGTGAATTCATCTAAAATAAATTCTCCTCCTCTATCTGACCTTAAGCATTTCAATTGCTTAACACTTTGTTTTTCTACCATGGCCTTATACCATTTAAACATCTTGAATGCTTATGATTTATCTTTTAAGAACATAATTTTCATCATTCTAGAATAATCATCAACAAAGAGAGTGAAATACCTATCTCCATATTAACTCTTTGTCCTCATGGGTCTACATAGGTCAGTATGGACTAATTCTAGAATTGCATTAGATGTATGGGTTTTACTCTTGAAATTATACTTTTTCATCTTACCTTTTGATAGTTCTTGCACATGATATGCTCAGGCTTTGACATACTCGGTAAGCCTCTGACTTTTATTTTATTGCTTATCTCTATCATGTTGTCATAATTTACATGACACAATATTTTGTGCCACAACCATATGTCTTCGTTTCTAGCCATTAAACAAGTGGTGTTAATGTCATCAAGATATAAAAGGTTACCTTTTGTCTTCTCACCAGTTCTGATCAACCTTCCTGATTCATTGAAGATCTTTGCCTTTTTATCCTCAAATGCTACTTGGTGACCTGTATTGTTTAGCTGTGAAACACTTAACATATTATAATTTAGTCTTTTTACCCAGTAAGCATTTTCACATTTGATCAGCTTATTCAACATTATGGTTCCTTTACCTTCAAATGGACAAGGTGTGTCATTACCCATTCTTACTGAACCACCATTATAGTATTCAAAAGTTTCAATTTTTTGCTTATCACCGGTCATGTGGTGAGTGCAGCCACTATCTATGATCCAGACATCATTCTTACTAACCTTAGATATGAGTGCAGTTTCTTCATACCTTTCTTCTTATTCGTCTAAATCATCCTTCATGGCTACAAATACCATCTCAATGTCTTCTTCAGATTCAGTGTCAGTATCATCAGCTCTGTTCTTAGCTAGGTAACAAGCTTTCTTTCCTTAGTCCTTGTAGTCTCAGGTATTTCTTCTTTCAATTTGTCAGTTCCTTCGGTAATCTTTGTTATCACCTCGGTCAAACTTCTTTTCATATGTTCTATCATTACTTCTCTCATCTTTTCTTCTATTAGGACATCTTGCAACAAAGTGTCCAACCTCTTTACAATTAAAACATACAAGTGGTAATTTACCTTTGTATCTACCTTTGCCTCTCTATAATATTCTTTCCATTAGTGTTTCAATCCCATCAAGTCATTGATCCTCATTATCACTTTCACTATTGTGTGTGTGTAAATGGGTACCTGTTGAAAATGACACAAACACTCAATAGGTCATTGCACTAGCTCAAATGGTTAGTCAAAAAATGTAAAACCACTAATATCGGCCTATTGCCTTCTAACTAGAAAGAGTGTAATTAGTTGCATATCAGCCCTCAGAATATGCTCCAAATCAGTGACCAATACTATCCTAGCATGAAGGATTTGATTAAAAAAAAGCTAAAAATATGAAAAGGATACAATCTAGCTTTAAAACATGAAATGAAAACTAAGAACTAGCATGAGATAATAGATGAAATGTAAATCTAGAGTGAATCTAACAGCATAACAATATTATTTTGATCTAAGATGAAGGCTTATTTGCTCTCAAAACAGGCTTCTATTTATAGAAGAATGGGAGAGAGAGAGAGAGAGAGGGGACAAGGTTCATTTATGAATTTGGAGACTCATAAATGAATATGTAAGAGTCTTTAATGCCCAAGGCATTAATAAGGCATGGGAGAGACATGGGCTTAAGGTCTTCATATTAATGAAGGCATTAA
>MU227685.1:3651504-3663084 GCA_018584345.1 Thuja plicata
CCTTCATAACCATTTGAAGGATCCAGGATTTCAAGTATACAAGCGCCATTACTCTGTCAGCATTCAGGCCATCCTGCGATCACACACACACTTCGCAATTATCAACATCTCGACGCTTCTCAAGTCATAGACGCTGCCCAGCCAATACTGAGCATCAAGAACAACGTTTCGGAAGGAGTAGAGAGAGACAATAGAAGCTTCAAGCTTCGAAGGGTTTGCATTCGTTTGTCTTACTTTTCGTTGTTTGTACATTTTATTGCTTACATTTCCATCATTCGATTAGTAGTTATTGCTTAATAGATTTGCATGCACTTGTGAACCTTGGCTACTAACCCCAGCCCTTGGAAAGCTGTGGGAAACCGGAGAGAGAGGCGTACACTAAGAAGACATAACAAATCATCAATTGTGAATCAAGCAAATAAAGTTTATAATTACTTAGATGCCCCTAGTTGAAAACATCATCAGGACATTTAAAGAATCATAATCAAACCAATATCAAACTGTGTGTTTAAGTAGTACTTGTTCATTCATCTGTCAAACATAGTAAAGATTCATCAATCAGAAAATTGGAATATATGAAATATGGTGTTTCCATGCCTGTGCATTGATAGGATAATTCGTTCATGTTTGCGATCCAATATAGCCTTATAGGAACTCTGTTAATGTAAATGTCATGTATGGATATGTGACATTTGAAAAGACACCCTTGTTTTGAAAAGTGACATCATTTTTGCATGTATCAAGAAACATTGTGTTCGTGAGGCAAACCATCCTAGAGAAACCTAGCAACCGCAACCTATCATGCCAACAAAGATGCCCCGAGTGCAGAATGACTTATTCCTAAGATGTAAATGTAGACAAATCCCAAGTGAGGATAAGATAGCCATTTAGGAAACGAAGTCAGCATTTGAGCATAGGTATATTTATGAAGGCCTAGTATCAATAGTGCATTGATAGATGGAGCGCAAAACACAAGTGACGCCTGATTGTCAGGTTTTCACCACTTGGCAAGATTGTTTCTTTCTTTTTGCTACCAAGATGCCTATTTTACCAGGTTGTCATCAAGGCACTTTTTCTCTTTTTCATTTTTTTTTATTTGCTATTTTTGCTTTTTTGAATGTTTTTGTAGTATCAAGGCGCCTATTTACCAGGTTTTCACCAAGGATACCCTTTCTGTAGGACCTTTTTCCACTGTTTTTAGATTTCTTCAGGATCAATTTTCTAAATGTTTTTGGTATTTTGTGAGAACTATTTGCTGTACAGGCTCTGCTAGCCAGACATCAAGCGTAGAACCGCTTCAAATGTAGAGTGTTGATAGGATCTGGAACAACATCTCCCTTAGGTGTAGCTAATTGATAAGCTCCAGTCCCGAAAGTAGCAGTGATAACATAAGGTCCCAACCAATTAGGTTCAAACTTTCCTTTCTGCTCTTTGTTAGGCTGGTTCTTAGGATTCTCTTTGAGGACGAGATCTCCCACTTCAAATTTTCATGATTTGACCTTCTTACTATAGTCTTTGGACATACGTGCTTGATATACTTTGAGGTGGTCAAACACCTGTTGTCTGCGCTTATCTAGTAGGTCTAGAGAATTCACCCTATCTATGCGGTACTGCTCATCGGTAACCAGACCTTGTAAAGATATCTGCAAAGATGGGATTTCAACCTTAATAGGTAATACTGCTTCAATGCCATATACTAAAGAAAATGGTGTGGCTCCAGTTGGAGTTCTGATGCTTGTTCTGTAGGCCCATAGTGCTGGATTCAGTTGTAGATGTTGGACTCTGCCAGACTTGCTCACAGTTCGGTGTAGGATCTTGAGAATATTTTTGTTTGATGCCTCAGCCTGTCCATTACCTTGAGGGTAATAGATTAAGGAGCAATGTTGAGTGATATGGAATTGTTCACATAGATCATCAATGTCTTGATTTTTAAATTGGCCCCCATTGTCTGTTACAATTGAAGAGGGTATCCCATATCTACAAATAATGTAGTTTAGAATGAACATAGCCACTTGTTTGCCAGTGGCTTTGATTAGCGGCACAACCTCGACCCACTTTGTGAAATACTCAGTGGCCGTAATGATGAACTTGTGTCCATTTGAAGAGTTGGGATATATTTGTCCAACCAAGTCAAAGGCCCATTGCTGAAATGGCCAATGTGTTATGAAAGGTATAAGTTCACTGGCAGGAGCATGGATGAGATTTCCATGTCTCTGACATTTAGGACATGCTTTAGAAAGATGAATAGCATCTCTCTCCATGGTAGGCCAGTAATAGCCTACTCTGAGCAGTTTCTTTGCTAATGAAAAGTCATTCGAGTGTGATCCACATACACCTTCGTGGACTTCTTTTAATGCTAGATTGGACTCTTTGAGTTCTAAACACTTAAGAAGTGTTCCATCGAGACCTCGTAGATATAGGTTATTAGTTATGAGGACATAACGCGATGCTATTCTAATCAGGGATGTTTTCTCATTTCTGGATAGATTGTTAGGAATAGTTTGATCAGAAAGGTAAGCAATGATATTAGCATACCAAGATTGGTCTGAGGCATTCAAAGCACATATTACTTGGTATTCAAGGGTATCAAAGGTAGGATAGGATATTTCTTCCACCAAGAAGTCATAGCGGAATTGATGTTCTTCCAATTGTAACATGGATGCCAAGGTAGCCATAGCATCTGCAGCTTTGTTCTATGATCGTGGTATCTGCTGGAAGGTGATGAAGACAAAGTATTTCTTCAGGTCATCAACTAGTTGTTTTTAGGGCATCAAATTCTCATCTTTCATTTGATACTCCCCATTGACCTAATTGATAATTAGTTGGGAGTCACCATACACGTGCAACTCTATGATCTTCCACTCCATAGCTAGCTTAAGACCATTTACCAATGATTCATATTCTGAAATATTGTTGGTGCATGGAAACATCAATTTGTAAGATTTGGGAATCTTGTAACCTTGAGGAGTTATGAATAGGACCCCTGCTCCAGAGCCTTGTTGAGTAAACGAACCGTCAAAGTACATCTTCCATGGATATTCAGTTAGGTGCATGATTGTTTCATCAGGGAATTCAATAGTCAAAGGTTCATCATCCTGGAGTGGTGAATCAACCAATTTATCTACAAGGACATGTCCTTTGATAGCTCTTTGTTCTACATGTTCAATGTCAAACTCACTTAGAATCAAGACCCATTTTGCCAAACATCCTGTTAATGTTGTCTTGCTTAAAAGGTACTTTAGAGGATCAATTTTAGCAATGAGCTTCACTGTATGAGAGAGCATGTAGTGCCTAAATTTTTAGGATGCAAAGATGACTGCTAAGCATGCTTTTTCAATAATGCTATAATTGAGCTCATATGCGACTAGTGCTCTACTAATGTAGTAGATAGCTCTTTCTTTCTTTGTTTTATCTTCTTGTGCTAGAAATACTCCTAGGGATGTAGCTATAGCTAAAATATATAGGAGTAAGGGCTTTCCATGAATAGGCACCATAAGAATAGGAGGAGTAGCCAGGTATCCTTTCAATTCTCTGAAGTTTGCTTCACAGTGTTCATCCCATTTGAAGGTAACCCCTTTATGTAGTAATTTAGTAAAGGGTTGTGCCCTATCTGCAAGTTGGTACATGAATCTCTTGATGGACTGGAGCCTTCCTTGTAGTGTCCTCATTTGACTGATGTTGCATGGAGGAGCCATCTCTACTATAGCCTTAACTTTAGCAGGGTCTACTTCAATTCCCTTCGCTGAAACAATGAATCCTAGGAGATTCCCTGATTGGACCCCAAAGGCATATTTCTTTGGGTTGAGCCTAAGTTGGAACTATTCCATTCGATCCAATATCTTTCTTAGGTTAGCAATGTGAGTACCTCTTTCTTTGGATTTTGCCAAAGTGTCGTCCATGTAGTCCTCCATGTTCTTATGCATTATGTCATGGAATATAGTTATCATGGCTCTTTGATATGTTGTGTCGGCATTCTTTAACCTAAATGGCATGATGTTCCAGCAAAAGGTTCCCTATGTGCATGTAAATGTAATTTTCTCTTGGTCCTCTGGGGCAATTTTGATTTGATTATAGCCCGAGAATCCATCCATTAAAGAATACATCTGGTAGCCTACTGTGAGGTCTATGATCATGTCAATGTTAGGTAGAGGGAAGTCATCTTTCAGACATGCTTTATTCAAGTCTCTGAAATCCCTACAATCCTGATAGATTTATCAGATTTAGACACAAGGACCACATTGGAGATCCATCCTGCATATGTAATGACTCTGATAAATCCAACTTTTAACAACTTCTCTAGTTTTTCTTTTACCAATAATGCAACATGAGGATGCACCTTTCTAAGTTTTTGCTTTATGGGCTTAATCCCGGGAGCTATAGATAAGTAATGCATGATTAGATTAGGATCCAGCCCCGGCATATTGGTATAAGACCATGCAAACTTAATCTTCTTCTCTTTCAGGAATTTCGTGAACTGTGTCTTCTCTTCTTCTGATAAAGATTGTGCAAGGTGGACTATTTGAGGATTTTCAACAGTGCCCAAATTTACTGGCTGTGTTGGTTCAATCAATACTGAAGATCTTTCTTGAAAGTGTTTAGGGAGGATATCAAGAGTCTCATCCTTTGGCACCTCTGAGAGGTTTTCACCATTGGATACGTCTTTTTTCTTTACTATTTTGGGATCTGATATTGCCACAGAGTAGTTTTCACCATCAGTCCTCTTTTTCTTTTTATTTTTATTTTTTGACTGAGAAACCTGATATCCTCCTGTGAAATGTTCTCGCTCCTTGCATTGGTGGAAGAAGGGTAAAGTTCACAAGCATTGAGATAACAAGCTAGGGTGTGGTCATTGGGAAAGTCAAGGATAGGAGTAGGATCTGTGTCAGTCCAATCAATTAGGTCTAGAAGTACCAATGTTAGGGAGTCAAATTTAGATTCTAGGAAGGATAACATTGCGCTAGCATCAAGACCATTAACCGACATGACACGGTCTGTTAAGTCAATTTCTTCGATATTTAGATCAATAAGAGTGAGATCGTCATTAAAAGGGTTGTTGTTAGTTATATGCAGACCAAACTCTAGTGACTCATCAGTAGAAATCTCATCATCATCTCTCCGTAAAAGGAGGCTTCTTGCTTGTAGCCTATGAAATTCTTCTAGACTTATGTATTCACCAGTTTCTTCATCAATGATCGGGGGAAGGAACTCTTCTTCTGCTTCAGGATTATTAGTGTCATTGGAAGTAGTGTTAGATTGTTTACGAGGAGCTGAGGGTGCCGCAAACATGTGAATTTTATCTATTCCAATATCTTCAGTGGCAACAGATAGCTCTTCCCATTCATAGTCATGAGAGTCAGTGAAATCATTATCAGATCTGTTTAAGTATTCAACAATGGTTATCTGATGTACCCGGTTAGCTACCTGTGGATAAAAGTGGGGTAGATCAAGGACATGTGAAATTGTGACCAATTTCCCCCAGTTAGGATATAGATCCTATTGTTGGGGTGTCTCTTGAGTAATTGTTGCTATTAACGATATCTCCGGACCAGTTGCTACGGTGTCTCCTACCTCTTGAATGGGAGGTTGTTTTAAAAAGGGGGTGTGAAGATCCTGTGGTACCTCAAAGCCGGGTACATAGCATTCTCCTTGGTAGTTGGGATCCTATGTGCCAACATGTAATAATCTTTTGTAGGACCACTGCTCTAGTTCATCTGTTTCATCACTCCCTTTATCTAAGTGTGGACTGTCTTTTGAAGCGGGTTTATCAGTTTTAGTATTAAAACCTAACTCTATTTTGTCTCTGATATTCCAGAACTCCATGGGTATAGGCTCAATAAGCCCTCATCTTGTGTCATTTAGAGGTCCTTTTCCTTTGTATCCCATTTGTTTGAGGAAATCATATCCCTTACCATACTGTTTTGGGGATATCTTCACATGTTTGACCTCAGCCTCCATCGATTCTCCTTTGTAAAGCCAGTCCAAGATTGCCTATTCTTTTGTGTTATCTGAAGAAGATGTCGATGCCTTTACCATGCCAGTTTCTTTGTGGACTTCTGGCTCTTTGGATGTTGTAGTTGTGAATGTTGAGGAAGGTTTTCCATAGGATCTTGGTGATACTGGAAGTTCTGTCAGTGAGGGAGTCAGGTCTAGCTTGTACTCTCCCATACCTGTTTCTTCAAGTTTTAAGGTTTTGTCAAAACTCTTCATAACCATGTCTTTAGTGGTTTCAGGAGCCACTGCATCCATAGCCTCTTTGTTGTGCGGGATCATGCTACCTGCTTTGATATTGTTACAAGTGTAGTTAGCATCTACGGGAATTGTCACTTCCACCCCATTATGTGGGAACTTTATGCACTGGTGGTAAGTGGATGGTACAACTTGCATTTCATGAATCCATGGTCTCCCAAATAGGATATTGTAGGCTAGGGGTAGATCCAAAACTTGACATGTGACGTTTCTCTCAATTGGTCCGACTCTGATAGGTAGAACAATAAGACCTTTGGAGGATCTTTCTTCCTCATCATAGGCTTTGATAGTTATTTTGCTTCTAGAGTTAATTGTTTGTTCTGATAGGCCCAGTCTCTTGATTAGATCAAGTGTACAGATATTCAATCCTACACCTCTGTCTATCAACACACGTTTAACACGAGATTTATGAATTAGGACTTCGATATGAAGAGGTTGATTATGTGGATGTGTCAATGACTTATCATCCTCTTCAGAAAAGGAGAGGTAGTGTGGTGCTGAGATGTGATTGACCATCGCTTGGAACTTGTCTATATCAATATCTTTTGGGACGTTAGCAGCATGTAGAGCCTATTCTAGGATTTCCCTATGTACTGTGGATATTTTGAGCAACTCAAAAATGGAAATTTTGGCCGAGTTTCATTGCAATTGGTCTACCAAATCATATTTTGCTCCAGGAATAGTAACCACATCTTTTGTTGCTAGTTTAGGAATAGTTACAATAGGAACCTTGGACGTCGGTGTCAGTTTTGGAGGTCCTTTGATCGTAACCTGTGCTTGGCTCCGTGTTATGACATTTGAGTGGAATGAGACACCTTTGATTGTGACCACATTGATTGACTCAGTCTTAATGTTGAGCACATTGATCACCTTGTCATTTTTGGAATATGTGTAGTTTACCTCATTACTCTTCCCTTTAGATGTTTCTCCTTTATTTTAATTAGGAAAAGGTTTGTTGAATGTTGTATGATCTTCGTTGGTAGTGTGACCATCTACTTTGACCTTTCCTCCTTCAATGAGGTCTTGAATGACATGTTTGAGCTTAAGGCAATAATTAGTCTTGTGTCCTTTGTTTTTATGAAAGACACAGTAGGAGTTATCATCCCACCACCTGGGTTTGACCATTGGTTCCCACGGTTTGGAATCTAGGATAGTAAGAACTTTGTTATCCAATAGTGTTTTCAAAACAGTCTCAAGGGGCTCTCCTAAAGGAGTGAATGTTCTATGAGGTTTGGAAGTCCATGATCATCCCTTGTCATTATCATTGTTTGCTTTGGGTACAGGAGTCGTTACCTTAGCCTCTTTGCTAGCTTGCATGCTATTAGTCAGATTGAACACCTCCGGTTTAGGATTAATGTTAGAGGCATCAACCACTCCATCATTAACAACATTCTTGTTCTGCTTCCACCATTTAGGTTTGGAGTTGGAGTTGTTGGTTTTGTTTTCATTTTGAAGGGTGATCTCCCCTCTTTTGACCATGACTTCCTCAATACAGAGGGCGTTTTTAATCATTCTGTCGAAGCTTGGTGAGTCTTGCATTTTTAATGCATAGTTTAATTCATGCACTAGATTATTAATGAAGATCTCCATCTTCTCTAATTCAAGAATGTCCCTTGAATATCGTGCAAAAATCTTCCTCCACCTTTGTAGGAAGTGTGTAAATGATTCACCAGTTCTCTGTTTGGTATTACATAGGTCCACCATAGTCACATCATGTTGGATGTTGTAGGAGTAATGTTGGATGAATCGTTGGATTAACTCCTTGAATGTTTTGACCTTAGGGTTCAGCTTTGAGAACCATTCCATGGCATTACCTCCTAGACTTCCTGGAAACAGTCGCATGAGGTATGTAGGTTCATGCATGTATTCTATGCTAAGAGCACAAAATTATCAAACATGGTCATGTGGGTCAGTTTCTCCCATGTACTTGTCATACTTTGGTCTTGCCACATTAGGAGGAAACGAGACCATAGTGATACTCTTGTCAAAAGGAAATGGAAAAATGGAGTCCAAAGAGTATAGTGATTTTGGTTTAGCCTTCTCTTGTTTGAGGTTTGTAAGCTTTGCTTGCATTAATGTGAGTTGCTTGGTAAGAATAGATATAGGAGTTGGTACCTTCTTTTCTTTGAGCTTTCCACATCATAATCCTTGGGTAATTTGACACCTATGGATGCTAGATGGAGGAAGTATTTTTCTTTATCGCCATCAATTATCCTTTCCAATATCTTGTGGAATCTCTTACTTTGTTTGAGTTTTTCATACTCATCTTCAGGGATCTCCCCTTCACCGTCCGATCCAAATGGGCCATGTTTAAATTTGGGTCCTTCCTCCTCATCCGTATCTTTGGGTTTTTGGTGTTTTCCATTGTTATATTCCTCAAAAGCCTCACTCCATCTGCGAGTGTCACTATCCATTTGTGGAGAGTCTAGATCAAGTAGGGAATTGTGAGATGTTTCTCCTATAAAGTGTGTTGATTTAGGAGGTACTTCTGATCCTTTAGACATGTACTTGTTGCATCTTGTGTTAACCATGTGGTCATGTCTCAACTTTTGTCAACGTTTCCCAATAATGTCAAGTAGAGTCTCAAATCGTTCAAGTGAGTGTGTCTAGGTAGAAGTGTTGTTTGTGTTTGGGTGGAAGTAAATGATTCCAGCGTCAAAGGGTTAGAATGCCCTGATAGTGAGCTGGGAACCAAGTTGTTGTAAAAAGAAGGTAGAGCACACGTATTGAGACAAATTACAAGAGTCTGACAGGACATACATGGTAGATGTCTAAATTTTTTTTCTATATAGCCACAGTGAGACCAAAAGAAGCAATAAGAATAGACTAAAGAGTCAAAAGGGAATCTGAAATAAACTATCTTCCTCTGAGAGGAAATGATGCAAGTTCCCACTATTCAAATGTTGTCAGTTTTGTTTTGAAAGTGCGTGAAGTTTGAAGATCGCATTTTTGAGATTTTTCAATGATTGAAAAACACATGTAGACCAAGGTTTGAATTGTGTTGCTTGTTTGAAGAGTTTATCTTTTTAATGATTTTCATTCACATCAAGCATTTAAGAGGGTGAAACAGACGCACATCTTTTTCCTATTCTCTAGGTGGAGAATGAAAATCTTTGCTTGTTGACTCAGGTACACACTCAAATGCTAATCAGAATACAGTTGTCACCAAGCACGCAATGGCTCCAGTCATGATGTTGTATTAGCCGACTCCAAACGCAAGTGAGGGCATGATATGACGAGTGTCTTGGGGCAATTACTTTTTACCTTGCACAAAGATTATCACCCTTTCGGGGGTGAATCAGGAATTCTTTCAGTTGAAGTGTTCTCTTTTATTGGGCAATCCATTCAAAATCGTCCCCCGTAGAATTGCACAAGGCAAAATTGAGGCTTATAGCCCTATGAGTACCTAAACATGTGTAGTCTCGAAAGCAAGATTCAAGTGGCTCCACTCTACACATACCCAAGCATGTTCAAGGAATGATGTCAAAATTTCATGAACAAAACCGACTCCATCTTCCGAGGCTTTGGCCTACGAGGAAGCAATTATTTATAATGAGTTGGAAGGGTTGGTGTAAAACCTGTCCTCACTTGGGTCATTCCCAAGGGATTTTTTCCTCAACCGGCAGGCCCTCTACTGTTAAAATAAACATACAAAGGATTGGCGAGCTTAGGATGTCTAGATTTCTGATTCTTCGTAAGAAGAAGAGCATACTCTCCTAATCCATGTCGTTTTCTCCCAAAACATGCAAGTCAATGTTCATTCCTTCAAGCTATGTTGAGCTTGATTTAGGTTGTTCCTATTTAATAAAAACAAGATGCTTGAAGGTAAATTTGCCTTGTTCAATTGACCATAGTATTTAGTGAGTTTGCTTGTTCAATTTCTGTGTCCCAAAAATGAATTATACACTTGAACTTGTTCTTTGATCCACAAGATTTAGTGATTTGTGTTGTTCATTTACTGATCCCAAAATTAGACGATGAGGTTTTCTTTGTTCAATTACTCCAAATTCTTTTCAAATGATAAATTGACTTGTGAGTTTCTGATTTTCCTTAAAAAGGAAAAGAGCATATTCCTCTAGTTAATTTAGTATAAGATTGGAAAATGTTTTTAGTTTTGAAAGCATAAGAAAAGAATATAAGTCAAGATAATGGATTAGCAACCTGTAAAACCACAAGTTAGTATCTTCTTTTCGCTCTCTTAGCTCTGACAACAATCTACAAACACAAGTTAGGCTAAAAATAGAATCACAATCATGAAAACAACCACGTTAGCAAGTTAGAAATCAAATTTACAAATGTTAGAACCTTGTATTTCTGCCCCCTAGACGACAGACAATATTTCAGAAACCCAAAATGATAAACCCTGAAAATGCTAAAAGATTGATCCCAAACGATAAAACATACCCAGGACGATATCCCTTTTACGCGAAATGATATTTCATACAAAAAATGCGAAAATAATTACCAAAAACAATTTTTAAGGTCAATTTTTACCTTCTAGAAGTGCAATGATAGACGATATTAAAACTCCTGGAAATGATAAGTTGCTCCTGAAAATGATAAAAGATTTACCGGAGATGATAAGTTGCTCCTGAAAACGATAAAAGAATGACCAAAAATGATAAGTTGCTCCCAGAAATGATAAACTGCCTGCAAAGTTTGAAAATGTTAAGGGCAAAGAGCAAAATTTGATGAAATTTCAAGAAATCTTGCCCCACTCTGGAAGCCAGAGATGTGTGTGTGATTTTTGTACCTGTTAAGAGACACAACACTTCAATAAATCATTGCATTAGTGAAAGCAAGGGGCTAGCAAACATAGCAATCACTAAAATTGATCTAGTACTTCCTATCTAGGAGGAGTATGAAAAATGACATAATAGCCCTTAGATTATGCATATTCCAGTGACAAATACAACCTAAGAATGAAAGATTCAAATGAAATGTAATCTAAATGATTCAAAAACATGCAATCTAACTCTAGAAATGAAGATTACAACAATATAACTAAGATTTAAGCTAGAAAGCACTATGAAAGTCCTAAACATGAGCAACATAAGATTGCTTCTCCAATTCTCCAAATATGGGCAGCATAAGGATGCTATTAACTCTTCAAAATTAGGAGCATTATAACAATACAATAAACAACTTTCAAGTCCAGGGCCATTTGAGCTCAAAATCCATCCTATTTATAGGAGAAATGGAGGAATGGGAGAAGACTCTAGAAGGGCTGCCATTAATGAGGGTGTAAGACTCATTAATGAGGTATGGGTGGAAGGAATATGTAAGATCCATTAATGCTTCATTTATGAAAGCATTAATGAGGTATGGGTGAGG
>MU227685.1:3677131-3689465 GCA_018584345.1 Thuja plicata
AGCTTACATGCGCCATTACTCTGTCAACATTCAAGCTATCTTGCGATCACACACACATATCAATTGTCAAATTCTCGACGCTTCTCAAGTCATAGACGCTGCCCCGCCAATACTGAGCATCAAGAACGACGTTTCGGAAGGAGTAGAGAGAAACAATAGAAGCTTCAAACATCGTGGGGTTTGCATTCATTTGTCTTCCCTTCTCTTGTTTGTACATTTTATTGCTCACGTTTCTGTTATTCGTTTAGTAGTCATTGCATATTTGATTTGCATTCACTTGTGAACCTTTGCTACTAACCCCGCCCTTGGAAAGCTGTGGGAAACCGGAGAGAAAAGCGTACAATCTATCTTAATTTATCTTGCGTAATTATCAAGAGTAACTAATAATAATGAATTTTGCTAAATTACATGATAAGTTAACAAAAGTTTACTAATTTTCTTATTTGGCGTGCGTGGGTCCAATTGGTCCAGTTAATAGAGGATGGCAAGCTAGTTTTCCCTTTTAAGGGGCCAGGGGAGCTGACGTAGATGGGGTTAGGCTAAAGGAATTGATGAATAGAAGGCATGGATGACGTGGCGGGAGTAGGGTCCTTTGCAGACAGAATAGAGGCCTCTGGTTCTCTTATCTGCCACCGCTTCTCATCCTATACTTCTTTTCATCTCAACACATTATCTCTAATGTCGAACAATTTCCGGAGACGGACAAAATGTGCGCGCTCAAGTTGAGCGCTTTCAGTCCGACAATTGCAACTGCCACTATTTCATGGCGTCTTTCGCCCACACACTGCAACTTCTTTTACGACTTGACCAAGCGACCTCGTCGCCCCAGACTTAATATATTGAAACCCTCCTGCTCACTCAAGGAAACGCAAACACAAACACAAAAACACAAGGTTAGCAGCGTACCGCCTAGTTTGGAGAGCAGTAAGCCGCCAAGCGATGGAGACCCCGTTCAATTACCTGATTCGCCCGACGACAATCCAAACAACGCTGCACTTGCTGAAGGCAAAGGGGACGGATTGATTGACGGAGACACGGCTTTGAAGGGCACCCTTTTGGCGGGTCTTGTCCTCGTTGCTGTTGTAGGTGGCTTAGGTAGCGTTGCCTTCATTTACAAGGATCAACTCAATGCTTTCCTCATCGATTTCTCTAGCGTTCTTGAAGGTTCACTCCTCTCAACTTATCCTTTTCACTCCTCTTAACTTATCCTACGCCTCGCACCTTTTTACTTTCTTAATTACTGAATAGCTTTTTGCTTAGCCCCGTCAAGCTGCCTCTGTAAGGTGGAGCATTTGCTATAGAGCAGACCAGAGTCTCCATGTGAACCGAGCCCGTAAGTCTCCAAGCATGGTTAGCTGCTACGAGAAACGGGAACACAACAACTATAACATGATAAGAAATGGACAATGGAGGGATTGCAGAAAGGATCAGATATCATATACACATGCCTTTCCAAAAACTTCAGATCTGTTGAAGACTCTTTTATAACTCGAAGGGAAGAAAAATCCCTTTTCATAAATTTAGGTAAATGAATAACGCAAAATAGTCATAATTTGCTGTAGATAAAAGAAGCTGTGACCAATAATTGAACAGTATTGAATGAATGGAAATTAAATAATAAAATGCTTATCTGCACGGAATTTGATACAGATAGGCTATAGCGGAGTACCGAGAAGTGATTCATCTAGGTGTAAAATTAGTAAAGGTCAGACAAATGCTCGGGAATCAGTAAAAGTTTCTGCCTTTTATTGTGGATCACTTCTGCAAATCCAACCAGCGCAAGTTTGGATCTAATCCCTGTCAATCTCTGAATGTTGCCTTCGCTCTGTCATGAATTTCTGTCCCTGTTTATGTATGAATATTAGTCGTGTCACTGGGAGTTTGCAAATGACACTGATTGTACGTCGTCTGTTTCAAAGCTTTTAAGGAAAGATTCAATGACTTTATAATTGATTGAAGATTGCAAGAAAACACACAGCAAATTCTCTAAATGCAAGTAGGCAATATGGTAATGAATGGTAAATGTTGGTGCAAGTAGGCAATGCGGTAATGAATGCTTTGACTATGCCAGAGAATGTACAATGTTCACTCTAGGTAAGACAAATTCAATTGCAGGACTTTATTTTTAGTGTGATTGCAATTGCCACTTGCTAAAGACGCAGTGTGTTCTTGATCTCAACGCTTTACAATAGGTAGAAATAGACTATAATGTTGAAAGTATAATTTTGGATTAGAGTGGAAATAAACCAATAGCACCATTGTGAACTACACAAAAAGTCATGCACTTTAAAGCGCTAAAAAAGGAGCTAATATGGCCTAAAACAGAGCAAAAGAAGGTTTCAAAATGGGAATTGTGCAGCAATATCTAGTACAAATTGCAAGTTCTAGACAAAACCATGCATCAAAATTAGAAATTGTTTGCACTATGAAGCACATGGAAAAATAGTTAAAATGTATATATATTTTTCTCTTAAACAGGCCTTAGTATGTTTGAGAAAAACCCTCTTGAAATCTTCTTATCCTATTGAAAATGTTTATGGAGTGTCATGCTCCCGTCATAGACTCAGATTGCAGTATATTAAACCTTTTTTCCCAGCAAAGGAAGTGAATCCATGTCTCGCCATATATAAGTAAAACTTAGGCAAGTAATAGAATTTACCTGAAAAGGGCCAACCTAAGCTAAGGGTTGACCAAGGTCTAAAATATTACTATTAAGTGACTGGGATGTAGAAGGGCAACTGAGGGAGAAATAATAAATAAGGGGTCGGCACTTCCCTTAATTATTGATTAACATCTGTAACAAGGGGCAGCGAGTGTTAATGAAAAGGCAGCGGGTGTTACAGAAGAAGAGAGACGTGTCTTCAAAATTTAAGAGATGTGACCCTTCCGAAGGGGTATAAAAGGAGTTAAATCCTCATTTGAAGTGGGATCAACGGAATGATCAATTGAAGGAAAAAGAGGAAAGCAGAAAATAAGCTATCTGATTTAGATTAAGAGCAGAAATCCGAGTTACTATTATCAGCCTAGAATAAGTGAACCTATGTGTGGAAGTGTGATATGAATTAATGAATGCATTATTTATTCTTTTCTGAAATTATAGAGAAATAATTGTAAAATTAACAAAATTATTGCAATAAAAATTTAAAAAATTGATCATCAATGGAATGATCAATTGAAGGAAAAGGAGGAAAGCAGAATATAAGTAATCTGATCTAGACTAAGAGCAGAAATCCAAGTTACTATTATCAGCCTAGAATAAGTGAACCTATGTGTGGAAGTGTGATATGAATGAATGCAATATTTATTCTTTTCTGAAATGATAGAGAAACAATAAAATTATTACAATAACAATTAATAATAGAAAATTTTTTGTTCTTTTTTTGTGTAATAAAATTAATAAAAATTGCATTTTCAATTAAAAATAATGATGCCTACACTATACAATGTGTCAACAAGCATTTTCCAATAAAGAATTCCCACATAATCACATGACAGGTAGAAGTGCTGATTTTTTCTAAGGGCCCATAGCAAAGTGCTTCGATTTTGATGAATTGATAGTTGTTTTATGGCTTTTTGAGCCTCATGGACATGATGGTGGGGTTTATTTGACTCAAAATCCTTAAAAATGAAGGCTACTTGTTGAATTTGGAAAGAACGTCTCAAATGAAAACCATCACAAATTTGGCCTTAGATGTTCAATCATGATGCAACAAAAGGCAACGATTATTTGTAATATCCCTTTTTGGGATTGCCCTAAATTTTGCCCTATGATCATAAATTCCATTCAAATAAAAAACACAAGATAGTTAGAGGTATAATTTTACCATTTATAATGCCTTTTAACAAGATAAACCTTGATCTAAGTCCTGCAACCAAGTTAGTTATTGTTTCTAATTGTATTGATGATGATTATGTAATATCCATGGAAGATTGGAATCATATAATCAATAATATAATAAGGAGAATATTAATCCTTACATCACCATTGCAAATTACATGATGTTCATGTAGGATTCAATGAAAGGCTTTCCCTAATAACCAATCCACACTTTAGAATCCCTTGGAGAATCATATAAGGTGCCGGAAGCTTGTCTTTTCCAATCAAGCCCAAGAGCATGGAATGAACACCCAGTTATTCTGCCTCTTGGCCCCACCTAGGGGTTGGTGTACTTGATGGCGGACTCAGTATTGCTGCCTCCTTATAATGTATTTCATCCTTCACTCCATAATGGGATGGTTGGTTGGTATCCATGTTTCCTTATTCATCCTCTTATGACTGAGAGCATGATATGCTGGTCTGAAGCAATCTTCACACTAAGCCCAAGAGTGGACACTCACCCTCTTGACCCCAAGTGGTAGGCACATTGGACATTTGTAATGTTCCAAACCCTGGTGGACTGAAAACTTCCCAAATCTTCCTTCCGAAGGTTCGTGCAACTTTTGTTCTTGGGTCGTACAAGAAGATTGTTGATCAAACGGTAAGAATGGGCTGCCCGTACAATAAGAAAGGATCTCCGTACGGTAAGGGATGTTGGCTGCACAGTGAGTGTAGGCCGTATGGTGAGGGTGAGAGCCATACGGTGTGGGCTGTGGTTAGTACGGTGTCCGTGAGGTGTGTTGTCTCCAGCCTTTGATATGCACAGATCTATTTATCCTTTCTTTCATGGTATTAAATTAATATACTCCGTAAGGAACTTAGTGCTCAATACAATTCTGGAACAAGTACTTGCAAGAGGAATAGTAATATTATTAATTGATAGCACTTCAGATTTGCCAGAGAAGAAGCAAAGTAGGGTGAGGGTTAAACCCCACTGAAACTGCAAATACCAAATAGGGAGGGTCTTTCACCTCCGAAATGACAGCTAGCAGAATTCCAACAGGAATTTGCAATTACGAATAAAATATCAAAACTCAACATGAGAAATACATCCTACACGCTAGTCATAAATACCCGTCGGACAACTCCCGAGGGTGCACAAATAAAGCCGACACGACAACACCTACACCTACGCCAAAATAAAGATGAGCCCGAGATAAAAAAAATTGATCGGAATCCAAATACAAATATTATTATTTATTTCATGACGAGGACATTACAGTCCTCCCGTCCCGAAAATTGCTTGTCCTCAAGCAATCGCAAACTGGGGTGTTCCAAGATCTGCTCGCCCTCCCAAGTGGCGTCTTCTAGCGGTAAATCCTTCCAGCATACAAAAAATTCTTTGACTGTGCATGTCCTCAGCCTCTTCTCTCGAATGTCGACGATCTCAGCTGGCTCTAACACTAACTTCCCTCCTTCATCGAGGGGGGGCAAATCTGTTGAGACTGTGACGTGTCGACCTACAACTTTCTTCAGGCATGAAATGTGAAAGAAGTGGATTTGACTACCTTCCGACAGGTCCAATTCGTAGGCAACTTCACCTACTCTCCACACCATCTGGCAGGGTTCGTAGAAACGTAGCCTCAGTTTTTTCTTGCCACATGTCTTCAGGAAGATTGTCTGTATGGCTGAAGCCGGAGGTACACCGGATCGCCAACTTCAAAGCTTCTCTCTATTCGGTGCCTGTCAGCATACATCTTCTGCTGGTTTTGGTCCCTCTGAAGGTTTTCCTTGAGAGACTTCAAAATGTCCAACCCTTCTTGTAGCCAGTCCTTGGCCTTCGGCGCGTGGCTATCGTCCAGTGCCATATCAACGAATGATGGTAACTCGTAGCCGTACAGTGCTTTGAAGGGAGCCATGCCAATCGACATGTCGTACATGGTGTTGTAGCAGCGTTCACTCAAATGCAACCACTTAACCCTTGTCTTATGTTGTGCTGAAACGTAGTTTCTGAGGTAGCCTTCTAGCCACTTGTTCACAATTCGGTTTGTTCACCAGTTTGCGAGTGATAACTGGTGGTCGGCGACAACTCCGTCCTTGCAAGCTGAAATAGTTCTATCCAAAAGATGCTAAGGAAACGGCTATCCCTATCGCTCACGATGTTTCGAGGGAGACCATGCAGGCGAAACACCTCACAAAAAAACAAATCCGCTACTTGTGCGGTCTCATATCCTACGGGAATGGCGAAGAAGTGTGCATACTTAGTTAGCCAATTGACCACCACGAAGACACAATCCTTCCCTTGCACCTTGGGAAGCCCTGAGATGAAGTCCACCGAGATGCTATCCCACTTTTGCTCAGGTATCGGTAATGGTTGTAGTAGGCTAGCTGGTAGTGTGTGCTCGGATTTGTTCTGCTGACAGGTAGCACATTCCCAAACGTATTGTAGGACATCGTTCTTGAGACCCTTCCAGGAGAATCTTTCTCTGATTTGTCTGTAGGTCTTCAGGTACCCTGGATGCCCAACCAAGAGTGAATCGTGCATCTCCTTTAAAATTCTCTTTCATCCTGAACTCGGGCACTAAATAAATCGTGTCCTTATAATAAATGATGTCGTCGACCACCTTGAATCTGTTGTCACGCACTTCACCATCCATCAATTGACACGCAAAAGGGTTCTTAGAATATTCGATCAACAGGTATGCCTTCCAATCCGCCAAAATCTGAGACAACGAGCATATGACGGGCTTCCTTGATAAAGCGTCAGCCACAATATTATTCTTTCCTTTCACGTACTCAATATCGAAGTCAAACGCCTGGATTTTGCTCACCCACATCTATTGTCTTTCGTTCAGCTCCTTCTATTCCAAGAAATACCTCGGGCTGTTGTGGTCCGTACTGACGACGAACTTAGATCCTACGAGGTACTGTCTAAACTTTGTCAGGGCGTGCACGATGGCGAGCATTTCTTTGTCGTAGATGGAATACAACTTCTCCACTCTCGAGAGTTTCCAACTCTCGAATGCAATCGGGTGACGGTCCTGCATGAGTACGATCCCGATGCCTTTCCCTGATGCGTCGCATTCTATGATGAAGGGCCGAGTGAAATCTGGTAATGCGAGGACTGGACAAGAACTCATGGTTTCCTTCAACTTGTCGAAGGTACATTGTGCCTATTCATTCCATTGGAAAGATCCTTTCTTCGTTAGGTTGGTCAAGGGTGTGGTGAGTTGGGAAAAGCCCTTCACGAACCTTCTGTAGTAACTGCATAATCCAAAGAACCCGCGTACCTCTGCGAGAGTAGTCGGAGGTGGCCAATCCAAGATGGCTTGGAACTTTTCTTGATGCACTTGAACACCTTGACCACTGACAATATGTCCTAAAAATAGCACCTCCATCATCCCAAATTCACATTTGGATCTCTTGGTGAACAAGGATTGTGATTTCATGATTCCCAACACTTCGTCCAAATGCCTAATATGTTCCTCCCATGTCTTGCTGTAGATGAGTATGTCGTCGAAGAATACGAACAGGAACTTGCACAATTGTTTACTGAAAATGTGGTTCATATAGGACTGGAAAGTAGCAGGTGTGTTAGTCAACCCGAATGGCATGACCAGGAATTCAGTGTCCGTAGTGACAACGGAAAGTTGTTTTCTCCACATCTTGTTCCCTCATGCAGATATGGTGGTAGCCTGAGCGGAGGTCTATTTTGGAAAAATAGATGGCGTCGTGCAACTCATCCTGTAGCTCGTCAATCTTGGGAATAGGGTACCTGTTTTGATGGTCTTCTTATTCAACGCACGGTAGTCCACACACAGCCGCATGGTACCATCTTTCTTTTTTACCAACACCACTGATGATGCGAAAAGACTGGAATTGGGCTTGATCCATCCCTTGTCGAGCAACTCCTGGATTGTCTTTTCAATCTCATCCTTAAACCTTTTAGGATGGCGGTATGGAGTGATGATAACAGGCTTGGCTCCCTCCTTCAACTCAATGGTGTGCTCAAAACCACGGTGCGAGGGTATGCAAGGTGGAATGTCGGCGAAGACTAAACTGTGTTTGTCCAACACCGTCTGGATCTCATCGTCATGGTAGTACGCCTGTTGGCCCTTCAGAGGGGCGGTTGAAACCAAACAGTGTGCGGCCTAGACAATGTCATCGTGTCTAAAGATGGCCTCCATTCGTCGTGCCGAGATTTCCTTCGGACCGCCGTTAGACATTCCCCTTAGTACCACCTTCTTTCCATCCACCTCGAAAGAGAACTCCATTCTCTTGAAACTCTGTGTATTCATCCAGGATTCCAGAGTCTCCATCCACTGAATGGCCAGTATAACCTCCATACCATCCAAATCTCCCACGAAGAAATTGTCTGTTACCGTGTGGTTCCCCATGGTGATGCTCAGTTGCGGAACCAAATGGGTACACGACAAGAGGTTTCTTCTCGCCACCTTGATTTCGAACCCTTGATGCACTTTTGTACGCAGATCTCTTCTGTTGACTAGTGATGAGTTGACAAAGTTGAGTGTGGCCCCACTGTCGAGCATTACCACAACTCGCTGTCCCTGGAGCGTACCTTGTACGCGGAACACAGTACACCTCGGGGTGCCAGCAAGTGCCGCAATCACACCTCCCCTCCGAACCAGTGTGGCAATCCTCTCCGCCTGGTCAGAATCTTGTTGTTCGTCTCCTTCGGCTTCGGGTTCTTCCTGGTCTTCTTCTCCTTCGGACATCACCTCAATGTAGTGGATCTTTCCTTTGCCCAGACACCGGTGCCTTGGTTCCCACGACTCCTTACAGTTGAAAGAAAGTTTCCTTCTCCTCAGATCCTGTCTGGTAGCCTCATCCAACAATGGCTTTTTCGGTGAGGGTTTGTTGTCTCTTTCCTTAGGAGTAAGTGGTGGTTTGGGGTGTCAATAATTCCTAGAGGAAGAGGAAGAAGTAGCCATACCGTGTGCCTTTTTGATTGCTTCTGTGAGCGTGATGGGGTTGAATCGTTTTACCCAACCTCTGAGAGGTTCCATCAGTCCATCTGCGAACAACGCAATCAAGCGCCTTTCTGAGATATCTGTCACTAGCACGGATAGCCTCTGGAATTCAGCAATGTAGTGGTCAACTAAGCCGGATTGCTTTAGTTGAGTGAGCTTCTTGAAATTAAGTTCTGGATCTTTCCTGTCGAAGCGGTCTATCAACCTCTCCGTGAACTCGGCATATGACGTTATTTGATCATGACCGAGGGTCACCATACTATGATGCCACCATTCGTGCGCGATCCCTTCTAGGTGGAGCACTGCAAACTTGATTGCCTCCTCCTCCAGCATCGGGTTAAGCTGAAAGTATGTGTTCGCCTTCTATACCCATGCCTGCGCAGTTGTTGACCTGGCTCCCTCAAAAGATGATAGATTTACCTTGCCTATCTTTCGTTGAAGAGCATCGTTGTAATAGCTGCGACCACTGCCTCTTGAGTATCTCATTCGCAGTTCAATATAATCTTTGAAGGACAGGTTTCCCTCGAGATTCGCGTTCCTCCAATCTTGCATTAGTTGATCCTGCATTTCTTCGAAGGTGGGCTCTAGTTCCCTTCGAGATACTTCATTTCTTGGTGGAAATGTTGACATAGACGGTCGAGGGCGTGTTTGAGAGTTTGCTCTCCCTATGACTGAGTTATTGCCGCCATGTCCATTTTGTTCCCCATTCATCCTTCCTTCAGTTAATTTCTGCAACGTCTCTTTTATAAGTTGTTGTTCTTGCCCTCTGATCATGGTTTCATTGAGTTGAGCCTGACTTCTGGTTAACTCCCTCAATAATTCCATAATTGTAGTGGTCGGATCTTGTGGCTCCCCCATTTTGTTGAGTGAACGGTACCTCCTTCTGGCATATACCTGAAACTCCTTCTGCATTCACTACACAACAGGCTGGCAAGATCACCTGCTCTACCACTCTAATGTTCCAAACCCTGGTGGACTGAAAACTTCCCAAATCTTCCTTCCGAAGGTTCATGTAGCTTCTGTTCTTGGGCCGTACAGGAAGACTGCTGGCCGAACGGTAAGAATGGGCTGACCGTACAGTAAGAAAGGATGGCCGTACGGTAAGGGATGTTGGCCGCACGGTGAGAGTGTAGGCCGTACGGTGTGAGGGTGAGGGCCGTACGGTGTGGGGCTGAGGGCTGTACGGTGTGGGATGAGGGCCGTAGAGTTTGGGAAGTGTTTTGCTGAGTTGATAAATTGAAATCCTCATGTTGGGGATTGTTTTGGAGACACTTTCCAAACTTTTATGGATCATTAATCACCCCCAAATAAAGACATTCATTGAAGGTGTTTTTTGAGAGTACCTTCACAAAAAGTTTTCACCAGGGTTATCAATGTTCAGTATTAACAGAGAATTGGAGGTTTTAGAATGCCTAAATAAATTTTATATGTATTATGCATTTGCTTAGGCACTGTTAATTTGCAAACTATAGAAATATTTGGTATAATTTTTCACAGTTGGACTCATAGTACCTGATTTTTCAATTCAATTCTTGTACCCAATACATTATCCTTATTTGAATTTTTCAGACCATGAACCTGGAATGAATGACCCCTCAGACCTTGGTTTCCTAACCAGAGGAAGACAGGATAGAATTTCCCTCAAAAACTCTTTTGAGAAAAGAAAGCTGCAAAGCCTTTCAACAGAAAAATAAAAGTAATAATTGATATGATGCCAAACTAGTTGTTTATGAATTTTAAGCCAGTAATAACTGAAGTATTACCAAAATTTGTTATGGTTATCATCGTTTTTTAAAAGATCTTATGTAAGTATTTGGATGCTGGATGTTTATTTCCAAGTCTTAAGCTGGTGGTAAGCAAAAGTAGACGATTATGACTGGTACTATTATTGATAGGATTAGTCATAACATTTGTAATAAGATCATCTATTCTTTTCTGTCTTTGTAGTAATAAAAATATGAGAATCACCTCATATAGTTCTCCTCTATTTCTCATTTATAATTACTAAATATTCCTCCATGAGATACTTTCATTAAAGTTCTTTGGTTATAAAAAAAACAAGCTCTTTAATATCTCGTTTTATGACCCAATTCATCTGCAGTTTTTGTTCTTCATTTGGTGAATTGAGAATTATATTATCCTAATTCTTTCTTTTTGGATCAGGCTATGGCTCAGCAGGATATGCCTTGTTTGTTGCTGTTTATGCAGGACTAGAGGTAAGCTTTCTATATGTTGATACTTCCATGTGACTGATGTGATTTTGGCCTAAGCTCAAGTAATTTTTAGCCATAGATATATCTTGAATTCACTTGCACCTGAAATGATAGAGAAGGAAGTTATTTAGAGAGTGAAAATGGAGAAAATCGGAAAAAGCATTTAAGTAAATTTTGAGAAGTAGACATTGTTTTTGAGTAATTTTTTTATTGGGAAACTGGACATTCTAAAACATCAGAAAATGAACTGTCTTCATTTGAAAGAAGAATGATGGATGAATTTGTTAATGGATTATTTAACTTAGAAACCACATTTTAGAGTTTTGACACTAGGAAGTGGCTTTAAATTTAGTCAATGGGAGAAATAATCTTATGAGATTCTCTAGGTTGATAGCTTGTTATGATCATCCATGTGGATGGGAGCCATCAATATTTAATTATGGAGCATTATTTTTTAGGGGAATAGTGCATGATGATAAAATAAAATATGGTGAAATATGCATACCCAGATGTCAACTGGATACAGATTGTAACCTGATATCTTAGTGACTTGTTGATCTGAATTAAATGTCGAATTCAGTTAACAATACTAGGCATGCAGAAACCAGCAAGTATTGTTGAGAAAAATGGACAACAAAAAAACTTGTAACAAGAGTTGTGGCATTGAAAGTCATTTATTATTCAATCGAGAAGTAGATATGTACAATTATCTGGAATACCTACAGTCTTCAGAATCATACAGATTTGAAGTGAACAGTTTTGCTGAATAAAACAAACAAACAAAAATATATAAATGTCCAAACATTAGGAATTAGATGCCCCAACTTGGTGAGGCCATAAATTTCTGCTTGGTGCTCGAAATGTGAAACTGTTTACATCATTGGAAAGGTCTCGACGAGCTCTAATTTCTGTCCCTTAAAACTAATGCTTTCGGCTATTCGATTTAAAGGACTGTTGATGTCAGTTTTGTACCACTACATAACATATAGGAATTGAACACTTGATACAGGATATCAAACACTCAACCCTCTCTTGAAAAGTAATTACTCATGAAGGACATGAGAAAACTCCAAGGTTCCTTACACCTGTGGATACTAACTCAGTTATATTAATGTGATTTGCTGGTTAATCACGTAGGCGGGCTTACCTTGTTCATTCAAGGATGTCAGATTCTTGTTATGATGACGATGGGATTCAGCTTTGCAATGTATACTCAATTGATTTTTTCTCCTCAATTTATATCACTTCCAACTTTGCTCATCAAACTCCAACTACTAAACTACTCACTGTTTTACTACTACTCCTATGGAATG
>MU227685.1:3692645-3705963 GCA_018584345.1 Thuja plicata
ATGATTGCGGAATTTCATCTAAGGCTCCTCAACATTAAACATGGCCTCATATTCGATCAAAATATGTTCTCCAACCTTTCACTCCTCATCATGCATCTAATTGGGTCAACTATCAACTCCCAAGGTGTTGGCGGAAATCAGAGGCACCTTGGACAGCCTGTCCAAGGGCTGGGCAGAATCCGCCCAGTCATTGGACACAGTGATTTGCACTTTGTACTTAGCCAATTTTCAGTTCAGGGGCAGAGAATTTATACAAATATAACATTTAAGTATAAGTCTGTTTTAATTTAATTTCTTAGACTTTAAGTTATATTTGTAT
Source organism: Thuja plicata (assembly GCA_018584345.1). NCBI lineage: Eukaryota > Viridiplantae > Streptophyta > Pinopsida > Cupressales > Cupressaceae > Thuja > Thuja plicata. The sequence continues at coordinate 3,692,965 of MU227685.1, forward strand.
AAATACCTTCCAGGATGTTTGAGATAGGTTTCAGCTTCATAGGAGTTAAGGTGCAGATTCTAGATTTTGGGGGTTTTTAAAATATTTCAGGACTTAGCCAAATTTCAGGATTCAGCACGCCTTCAGCAGAGCTACCTCCCACAATCTATTTCGACCTTCTAAGATCAAATTGAAGCTGGAAAAAGGATTATCTAAAGGTTTAAACTTGTTTCATCACAAATCCTTTGGTTTTGATCCCATATTCCCGAAAGATTTAGCACAACTCTCGCCCATGTTCCAGACAGACTCGACTTCCCAACAGGCCAAAATTCCCAAAACCAACTCTCGAACTTCACTTGCCAGACCAAGGGGCTTGAAAACTGTCGCCAACAAAGACTACCTAAGACCACTACTCCTATTGCTTGCAAAAGAGGGGGTCCCCATTTACAATGGGGCGATGGTGTGAAAACCTCACAACAAGGACCTATGATAGTTTCAACCCCAAATTTCACTCCGGAGGCCTCCGAAAATGCCAATTAGTAAAACATATAAAACACTGAAAAATTAGTTCTTCGGTTTTTTGGTTTCCCATCTCTGCTCGTTTTTTCAAATCTGGATGGCTCTGGATTGCCCCCAAATTGTTCCAGATCACTCCAGGATTGCTCTTGTGGATCACCCCCCGATTGCTCTTTTGGATCATCCTTGGACGGCTTCAGATCACCATCAGACTGTTCTGGATCACTTGTGTTCATTTTGACTCAACTGAATCTCTTTGACTGCTAATTTTTCCCACTTAGAAATATTTGTGCCCAATTTATGGCATTAACATAAAGCAAGATCAGGTTTGAAAAGATTAGATCTATATACACAAACCTACCATTTGCTTCTTCCTTTATCCATTCTTCTTTGCAACTTATCTCCATCTCAATCTCCGTCTTCGATCCTTTCTTCAACGTTGCTTGTTCATATCTTAAGTTGATACTTCTCCTACAGGATTTCTCTTCTGCTGAAAAGCTCTCGCTTTGAATGTTATTAGGAATTATCTGAGAATCAAGCTAAGGAAATGATCCAGAGAATATGCTAAACTCTACTTATACCCGTTGACTTTAATAAATCCTGATATCCTTTTGTTTTTCCTTGGACAGCCATCCTTCATTCTATTAGTTTAGTTGGGCTGAAGCTGAACATTCATTCCCGAGAGATCCTCCATATATCCTTTCTGATGCAGTATTCAGTTGCCTTCCTCAATTTTGCCAAAGTTGTCAGTCATTGACCTTTCTTCTTTGGTAACATTTCCAGTCACCTTTCCCTGTTGGCATTCTGTTGTTGACTTTCACACCTCCTTGGATGTAAGAGAGGAGTAACTGTTTTTTGCTTGCCCATTTTGTTAAATCAGTCATTTCTTGTTGCCAAAGGCTTCCCATTCTTCAAAATTGATGAGATCTTCCAAATTTGGGTCTTTCTTTATCTGTAGTCATTGCTAATGACTGTCTGACTTGTTGACTATTCAGTTGTTACTCATGTTTGCTGATGTCACTGTTGCCTCATAGCCACCTTAGTTACTGCTAAAATAGTCAAATGGGATGTAGTACTTCCCTTCCACCTCATTTAGATTTTCCAAGTCACCTGTGACTTGCACATACTCCAACCAAAGCATCACATTGTTGAATGGGATAAAAAAAACCATAATCTATAACCAATAATAAATCCTTTCTTCTAGACTAGTTCTTTTAATGAATTGCACAATATACATGAAATTCTATTGTTAAGATATACATTTAAAGGTGGTAAACCATTGATTAGAACCTGCACACACACATACGTCCAAACAAATCCTACTCACAATATTTAATCATAATATCAGAACAGTCCAGATAATTAAAGTCAAACATTGAAACTAATTAAAATCTATTACCTAGTCCATGACCTGTTCAATATCTCTGTCATATTCAGTATAGATTTATCTCTGTTTTATCCCAACTAAGCTATCTATGGAGTGGAGATTTTAGTGCTACGACAGGATATCAGATGAGACAATAACAGGGCATTGACCAAAAGTGTAATGATTGGATAAAGAAGACAAGTGTCACAATCACCTATTACATTAAATGAGAGTAATTTAAGTTATTATTTTTGTAAAGTGGAACATGCCAAAAATTCTAAGCAAGATAATAACAACTAACTAACATAAACGTATAAATAAAACTGTAAACATGAACTTGTAAGAACAAATTTAAGCTATCATGCTAATGCTGATTTTTTTTTAAACATAATTAAAATAATTGCATTTAAACTGAATCATAAAATTTGTAAGACAATCATTAACTTGATACAAAATATGAAGTAAGGGGAAAGAGTTCTTACTGAGCATAACTAGCAACATGGAATCCATTTTGACTTTCTCTATGCTCCACAATGCAACATGGGGGAGAAAGTATCACTGGGGCGTTTTACCACCCAACCACGGATCTATTACCGATCCCCCTTGCTCACTTCCTACTCGAAGCCGACCCGGCCCTTCGCAAGGGATGTAAACATGGTTATAAACAAGACATTTTGGAACTGGTGTAAGATCCTACATAGCCTTAGTCAGTCACACCCTATAGCTGCTGCTAACTTAGTATGACACCTGACTATGGATGTATCCAGAGCATTACGGACAGACTAACACTAGTGCATGCTCTAGTGCACCTTGGCCAAGGGTTAATGCAACATGTTAAACATGCAGTCTAGTTCTTCACCCAATCCAACTTGGTATAAAATCTCGTATAGAATGAGATAGGCTAGTTTGTATACATACAAAAGAGGTTCCTATTGACCACTATAAAACGGACTTACTTGTCTTTAGAACCCATCATGATTAACCATTCTATCTTGGTTACTTAATTATTTTAGTTGCTGTACACATTATGCAATTGTAGTTTACTTAACACCGATGGGCATAGAGCTGTACAACACACATCCCTTAAACCCATATACTTATTAAGGGAGTACATCTGTACCCTTACAGGCATATGCGAATAAGCTGCTTGGTCTGTTGTAACCTGTTCATATAAAAATGAATCTATACGATCAGCTCTCTAACCACTCATGTTAAATTACTGCAATCGGTTCTCATACAATGTTCCAAATTGGAGTATGATTATGTCTTCCCTAGCATTGCTAGTAGTATCTTTTAATTGGTCTCAGTTGTCTAACCAATCAATTTTCTGATTTATGTTCCACAATTTCATTAGCATAATTTAGGCTTCAACTCTTTGTCTTTCCCTTGAATGGTAACCATATTTGGCTTGTATTAAGTTTATGGTATTTCTAGCATTTCAAACTCTCATGAATATGCTGCTATCTCCGCACTATTCATGCTTGAATGTAATTATTGCCTTACCATAAATTCTTTACACTTCCATTATTGTTATCAGTCAGGTTCAAGTATTTGAGGAACTAGAATCAATTTGTTTAACACAGTTATTAGCTGACTGGTTCTGAAAGTTCAAGAAATGAGCATGGTGTTTGCACAGAGACCAGTCACAACTTCGTCTAACACAACCCATGAATGCACAGAAGTTCTGTCAGCATTTTATTTTAAATTTTCTTTTATAAACTCCGTAAACTTGGAGTTGCTCTAGGAAACCTTTCTTTTCAACAAGAAGTATAAAAAGGTTATATGGTTGATAATGTTTTCTAAATATGAAAGCCATGTTAAGTGGTAAATTCCTACTAGAACAATTCAGCTACTGAGCCATTGAATTTTAGAAGCGTTTTGAGTCTCCCCATTGACTGCTAGAACTGATTTCTACTGTTAAAAACTTAGTTTCCTTCTACCAGAAGTCTGGTAAGTATTATACACACCTCTAAAGGGAGGTGACATACATGATAGCTTAATCTTTTATTACTAAGTCATTTGTTTCCAGAACTATTGTAATTTGCATCATTGAGTTCTCTACAATCCTTCAAGGTAAGCAGCCTTATTAATTCCAACAGCTAAATTCGTAAAAGAAAGTTATAGAAATAATGAAAGGTTTCATGCTTCCATTTAAGAAGAAATGATTTTCAGAAATAGAGTACGGTTCATGCTTCCATTTAAGAACCTTCTTCCAACTCACACACAGAAAAATTTAAGTTTGCAACCATAAATTATTATTTCCAATTTATAACCAAAGGAGATGCTGGTTGAAAATGTCACATGCCTGTAAAAGGAAGCAAAATATGCACTTGGAAGAGGAAGGAAGTGCCCTCTTTGTTGCTGGCGCTGCCAGGGATTTCTTTTCTTCCTTTTCTCTATCACCTGTGTGAGCCTCTAAGGTAGCTGGGACGCATTTCAGATGGTTTAATGAAGCTACTAACTCAAAACCATCGTCACTTTCCCTTCTTCTTAGTTCTCTTCTTTTCTTGTGTGAGCTTCTCTATATGAAAAATAAATCGTTTTGCATGTATATAACTGTTTGTTGAAAATGAAACTCAAATTCTTCTCATTCGATATTCAGTTCCCTGATTGTAGGTGTGAATTTGCTACAAATTAGGAGGCGGTTCCCTCAGCACAAGATATTTCAAATCTTAATTTGCTAAGTAAGAAATATGATGTTGTTCCTATATTCATAAATCACCTAGGGCTAAGGATTTGTTGCAGGAGAGCCTAGATATCCTTCAATCTCTCAAGGATAATCTACAGCAGGCCTAGAATCAGCAGGAGATATATGCAGATTGGTGCAGGATTAAACAGAGTTTTGAGGTTGGAGATTTGGTCTATCTCCAATTGCTGCCCTATAGATAGTCCTCCTTGAAGAAAAGTGGGGCTGAGAAGCTCAATCCTCACTTTTATGGGCCTTATAGGGTGATACGGAGGATAGGAGAAGTTGCTTATGAGTGGAGCTTTCAGAGGGCAGTTGAATTCACAATGTCTTTCATGTCTCTTGCCTCAAGAAGGCAGTTGAGCTGTGTGTCATAGTTTCCAAGAAGCTGCCACTACTTGATGAAGAAGGTAAACTTGCATTGGAGGCTGTGAAGATCATCGATTGCAGGGAGAGGAAGCTGAGAACATGCAAAATCAAGGAGTACCTTGTTCGTTGGAAAGATTTTCCAGTTGAGGATGCCATGTGGGAGAGTGAGGAGATTCTAGAGCATTCTAATTTGCGGTTGCTTGAGGGCAACAATTCTGGGAAGGGGAGATTGTCATGTCCCCTCTTTAGGCAGGACCTATTCTATTTTGCAGTAAACTCTTATGGTCCCTCGGGAGTTGATTCTTACAGAAGGAGCCCAAGGTCCCAATTAGGAGCAATCTTTATATTTTGACTTTGGGCAACCACTTTGGGGACCACCATCTTTGAGATTTAGGGCTTAACCTTGCATATTTAAGTAAGTCATTTGGTTGTTAATTATAATCATTCATAGCCTATCAATTCTTGTGTCTACAATTCCGATTGAGGAATTAAGCATTGGAGAGTAGTTTCAAAGGTGAGACATCCTCCCGAGTCTGCTGGTTTATCCAATAAGGTGAAGTCACTTTGTGACCTGATTGGACTAATCAGAATTATCATATTTTGCAGATCCATATCAGCTACATTGGAGATTGATTAGCATTGGCAAGATTCAACATCATTTACTGCGATTCTATCTTCTGTGGATGCATATTGATAATCATATTGCAAATCGATCACACCGATTTCCTTCCAAGCTTAATACCTATGACATCATCTAGAGATTACGAAAATTTTCATAGCAGGAGTTCGCACCAGCTGCGACAATCATAGCAAAGGCCAAACGTTATCATCGCACACATTATACGAAAGTACTCACACAACGATATCTCTATAGATCTTTATCACAAATCGGTTATGACTAGACGGCGACGCCATTGATGAATTTGTGACATTAATCATCCACGATGATAACTGGTGGCAATATACGTATCAGCACAAACACTATCTCTCGTGGCAATCTACCATATCTTTGGAGGCTGCAACTATACCATTCATTCTTGGAAGCGACAAGTGATAGCAAACCATTCATCCGCATGTGATTCTTTTATTCATTGCCAATAGACATCAATTGAGTTTACAAAGCCATTGCATTTAAATCGATCTTCATTGCAGTCTATTTCCAATGAAAATACAGTGCACCCAACATAATCAAAGAACAAATCATCAGTTGCAAATCTCAGATATGATTTGCGATTGCTTGAGGGCAACAATTCTGGGAAGGGAAGATTGTCATGTTCCCTCTTTAGGCAGGACCTATTCTATTTTGCAGTAAACTCTTATGGTCCCTTGGGAGTTGATTCTCACAGAAGGAGCCCAAGGTCCCAATTAGGAATCTTTATATTTTGACTTTGGGCAACCACTTTGGGGACCCCACCATCTTTGAGATTTAGGGCTTAACCTTGCATATTTAAGTAAGTCATTTGGTTGTTAATTATAATTATTCATAGCCTATCAATTCTTGTGTCTACAATTCTGATTGAGGAATTAAGCATTGGAGAGTAGTTTCAAAGGTGAGATATCCTCCCGAGTCTGCTGGTTTTTCCAATAAGGTGAAGTCACTTTGTGACCTGATTGGACTAATCAGAATTATCATATTTTGCAGAGCCATATCAGCTACATTGGAGATTGATTAGCATTGGCAAGATTCAACATCATTTACTGCGATTCTATCTTCTGTGGATGCATATTGATAATCACATTACAAATCGATCACACCAATTTCCTTCCAAGCTTAATACCTATGACATCATCTAGAGATTACAACGATTTTCATAGCAGGAGTTCGCACCAGCTGCGACAATCATAGCAAAGGCCAAACGTTATCATCGCACACATTATACGAAAGTACTCACACAACGATATCTCTATAGATCGTTATCACAAATCGGTTATGACTAGGCGGCGACGCCATTGATGAATTTGTGACATTAATCATCCATGATGATAACCGGTGGCAATATACGTATCAGCACAAACACTATCTCTCGTGGCAATCTACCATATCTTTGGAGGCTGCAACTATACCATTCATTCTTGGAAGCGACAAGTGATAGCGAACCATTCATCCGCATGTGATTCTTTTATTCATTGCCGATAGACATCAATTGAGTTTGCAAAGCCATTGCATTTAAATCAATCTTCATTGCAGTCTATTTCCAATGAAAATACAGTGCACCCAACATAATCAAAGAACAAATCATCAGTTGCAAATCTCAGACATGATCGAAGACACAGTCAACATTGCCAGTCATTCACATACTGCCGATCCAGTACACATCTATAGCACGAATCATCCTTAGTCAATTCATAGAAGGAATTCAGTATTATCTTCACAGTTGTTCATGACATCAGATTTGTATACATCATATACCTCTGTGTGCCGCAGACACCTTATTGCTTATTCAGTTGTATATGGATTGTATCTGCGCCTTCCTACACGGATACTCATCATTGGAAAACACATCGCTGTTTCAGCACCATCTCTGATTGTTTATTGCTCTGATAATAATTGTGGATCTTTGATAATTGTTCTCAATCCTGTGTTTCTCTGCATTTTTGTGCTATTCAGTACTTGGGACATTTCAGGAATTCACAAAACCAAGTTATGCTTTGCCAGCTTAATGCAACTAGACACAACTGGTGCAATCAGTGGTAACATGAATGATTTTCAGACTATTAAGCATATACCAAACTTATAAAACATGCAATTACGATAGACAAACTCAACAATTGAACTAAATCTCATAAATGGAGTTCAGACTAACCATTCACTGCAAAATGCATCAACAAGCTACAAATGGTATGAATTCCTACTCGTCAAGTCAAATAAGTTTTCATAAACTAAATCTAACTGAACTGAAATGGAAATGGCTTTGGGAAGGTAGAAACATGCACACTCTAAAATAAACATAAGAATTTCACCAATTCAATGATAATTCTGCATCATTTTGCTAGCATTAGAGCAACATTTCATCAAAATCATCTTTCAAAATGTGGAGAGGCATAGGCCTTTTAGAGTTTGTACAATTTGATTTAATGGCCAAGATTAAATTCTTTCAAGGACCAAGATTTAGCTTCTAGAAGCTCCCGGGATTTTAAAAGAATATTTCCTACCTACTCCCACTAGAAGACAAATTAGCTGTACCTAACCCCAATATAGGACAAAAATAACATGCTTCCCAAGGTGTCACAGGGGAATAAGACAAAAAGAGTAAGTAGATGGAAATGTAATTTTGACTTTTCAATATTACATCTGATTTGACTTCGAAAATTTTCCATTCTTTTACAATGAAGCATATTTTGAATATTTCTCCTTAAAATATTTCATTCTTCCACTGATATTCTCAAGGTTGATCCTTTGTGTCCCAAGAATTCTGAAATTGTTCTATGGTTATGTATGACATCCGCCTGTGAATAGGAATGTTGAAGTACCCTTGTAGTTGTATTTCATTCTAGTGATCTTGTAGTTTTTATCAATCTTGAGAGATTTTGATGGACCAGCTCCCTTGATTCCTTTGTAGACATCTATCCGTATTTTCATGTTCACAAATATATCTTTGACATCTTAACAAAAACACCACATAGCAATTAGTGATCAAAACATTTATAGCATTATTGGCATAATCAAGAACATTGAAATTCAATTTCATTGTAGTCAACATAGTAATAATCATTCATTTTGAATTGTCACAATCAAAGAATCACGACAATGCAATGGATCAAGAATTTGGCACTTCATAGAAAGATTAACATTGTTTTGGACCTTTGGATAGGCTTTAATTCACTATGTTGGGATGTCGGATCAGACCAGGATAAGAATGGATCGGGATTTTCATGAAGTCTTGGATTAGCACTATTTATTCATCATGTTTTGGATTGGGATTTCCACCTTGAAGTGGAATGGCGGCACTTGCAGCCCTCTTTGGATTATCATTTACAGCTTGGAATGGTCGGATTTCAAGTGTTGGAATGGATTGGTGGATATCTCTTATTTTGGATTGGAAACTTGGTCATCAATCATGGATTGGGAACTTGGAGAAATAGGAGATCAGACTTATGCCCTTGTAATGGAAGTCGGGCATGTCTTCATGTCTTGGATATGGATTTTTTTGATGTTTGGAAAGGAGTGGCAGACATGTACTCATGTTTTGGATTGACATTTTAGTGTAATGAAGGATTGGATTTCATCTTTGGAGTGGAATGGCGGGTTTGGAAGTAGGGTGGGAATTGGGATAGGACTTGGTCTCCACATTATGCTACTATCCCAGCCATGCGCGTATAGTGGATCTTGATATTTACTAACCCTTGACGGCCTTTGTAGTCCATCAAGGATTTTGGTCCCCTTTGGATTTTCCACTCAATGCAAGTGGAATGTTGCATCATCTGGGGGTCTTTTAAAAGGCAACATCTGTGTCGTCTTTAGACAGCTAAGAGGAAACTCAAGATGTTTTCAAGGTGGGATGCCAAGTAAGATAAAGGGAGCATCATGACCCTGGAAGCCCCCAAACAAGAAATGCCATAGACAAAATGGAATTACATGCACTTTCCTCTGCTAATTGCAGCCAATGACATATCTCAGAAATGGACAAGCTCACTTGTAGTTTGCTTTGACAGTATTAAATTAAGGGTATACAGCATTTCAAAAAGACGGCAATGAGTTTTATATCCTCTGGCAGAATGGAAAGCTTACTGCATCATGAAAAGAGGAACATATTCTCTGAATGTTTAGGATGATCATAGGATGATCTTGCTGAGAAGGATTGAGAAACAAGGAAAAAATGTGATCTATACTTGTGTCCAAATAAATTTGTTTAACTCTAGTGAGCATAATATCATTTTATTGGCTCTCTAGTATTACATTGTTATTAATTGGATGTAGTGTCATATTAGTACATATTTGTATAAAGCTGGAAGAGAATCAAGTGAGATAATCATATTCACATGATAACTTACAACAATGTCTTCAAGATGTGTAATGATAGGCACATACTAGCATTTATGATTGGAAATGTTCTATACGTACAATTTGAAATTAAACAATATAAGAGAATTAAGCTGTATTATGTCCATTTAGGTTGTTAACAAGTTAATATTGTGAGTGGCTTTTATTCATAGTTTCGTCTTGGCCTCTCTTGTATGAGAAGAGGATACTCTTGAGTACATGCTGTCTCAGTCTGGTAGGTTACAAATCCTCTGGATCTCTGCTTTGAAGCCTAAATTAGATTCTGATCTCCTAGCGGCTTATCTGACATTTAATGTGAATGTTTTTCTATTATGCTAGATTCTTGCGATTCCAGCAGTTCCGTTGACAATGTCCGCAGGTCTACTCTTTGGCAATGTGACAGGCACCATTATTGTCTCTATTAGTGGAACGGTATGACAATTTGTGGCCACCCAAAACAAGTGATTCAATTCTTCATCATATGTTCAGCTCAATATTGTACTTATCTATTTAACTGTCATTGTAGATTGCGGCCACTGTTTCTTTTTTAATTGCTAGATACTTTGCTCGGGAACGGATTGCGAAGCTAGTAGAAGGAAACAAGAAATTTGCTGCAATCGACAAAGCCATAGGAGAAAATGGATTCCGAGTGGTTACTTTGCTGCGGCTGAGTCCTTTGCTGCCATTTTCAATTGGAAACTACCTTTATGGTCTGACTTCAGTTCAGCTTTTTCCCTATGTTCTTGGCAGGTATTTTTCTTCACTTTCTAGAATGGGATGATGTTTATCATATTTCCTGTGAAGGATCAACTAAATAGTATTCTGTCTTTTCTGAATTTGATTCGTTCATAGTGTTGTGAAAAAAACAATTTTTATAAATCAGAAAAAATCTGAAAATTTTGTATTGTTTTTGTTCAAGCTGAAATACAGTGAGAAAAGTGAACATAAACCCTGAACAAGCTATGCGACATCTATCAACATAAGTTTAACTTTCTGAAGTGAGTTTAGGGGGCATTCAAATAATTTTTTCCAGAGAAAACCCAGAGAATCAAGTCTAAATTTTTTAGGAATTCTGTCTGATCTAATAAACTCTGAAGTGAATCCAAATCAGTAAGCCTGCAAATTTTCTTTAATTCGCCTAGGGTAGACATGGTTAAAGATCTTAAACAGGTATTCTTCTAGATATATATCACACAGTGGATTTGCAATTGTCGAGAAGATAAAAAGGGTCAGAAAGAATAAAATAAGATGAGGAACCACATATCTGTCACAACATTTATGGTCTTTAAGCCTGAGATACCAAATTGGGATTATTTTAATCAAATCCAGACAGAACTGAATTGTTATGAACCTACTGGATTTTCCCAATTCGGTCCAGTATTTTCAAATCCCATAGAAATTTTTATCTTTTTTTTTTTAAATTCCGGATTTTTTTTCTTTCCCAAAATCATTTTTTTTACATGGTAACTCTGTAAATTCAGCATTCTATTGCAATGACATCACAATGATACAAATATTGTTTTGGGAATGTATGCTTATTACTTACAGCCATAGTTGCATTTCTCAAGATGAGTTTTCACTTAAGAATCAACAAATATAATTTTAATTCGATTACCCAAGATTTATGTAATGTCCCCATTTTCTTGAGCATCAGAGTTTGAGGGATTAGCCTATTATTGTGACCCTCGTAGGCTAATTATTTTGGATAGATGGTCTTCTGAGGCAGAGATTTGGTTAATGGAGGTTCTTATCATAGTTACAATACTTGGACTCGCCTCAGACTCGACAAGCTGGTTTCAGGCTCGGACTCGGACTCGGCCTGCGGACTCGACAAATCAAATAACCCAAGAAACTCAAAGATTTGTAAGGGATTTAAAGCTTTTTTCATGCATCATTTAGTCAATTAACATCAAATACACAAAAATTGAGAACCTAAGCTTATTTTCATAGAGCTTTAACAACAACATCCTCTAACTCATCTCACCCACACAACAATCCCTGTATCTCACCATTGACATTCTCTATTACTTCATCCTCATTGTGAACTGACAGCTCAACCATACATCGTTTCAACTCATTGATGATTGCCACCCCCAATTTAGCTTTGAAGTCCTCTGAAATCAAGACATGGAATTGAAATACACCCATGTCTTCAATGTGCTCTTTTCGTAGAATGGATTTAACCAATCTTAATATTAGCACATTCAAGCAATTAAAGTTTTTCTACAAGTAGTGATCCGAAACCTCCCCTTTGCTCAAGGGATCATGACATAAACCTATACCACTGCTTGCCATCAGCAAAATCTTTAAAATCAACCGAACCTTGCTAACTCCAACCAAGACTACAAGTAGATGAAATCAACAATTTATGCCACTACATAGAGCCAATGAGAAACACCAATCTTGCAAACTTCAGAAAATGCATCATCTTGCATTCATTATTATTCATCATGACAAACTAAGTACCATTGAAACTTTTGGACAAGATACATGTGAAAAATTACACTGAAGTTTTATGGCAACCACAGGCATTATGATATAAACACTCCCCATACACATGTAAATAATTTTTAAGCATTACCCCCAATACATGATGGCCAATCTATATCAATATGAATAAGAATAGCTAATCCTCCCCAATCCAATATTACACTTCATTCTAGACATGTGAAAATAGAGAGATCTTTTCCCTGGCTGGGAGATAAACTTGGAACGTTATTTTTACTCATGATAACAATATTGAATCACCATAGAGTCAAACTTTTTAATCCAGATAAGTACTTCTAAATAAGATCTGAGCTGCCAGTTGGGGCAGAACTCTTATTACAAACAGTTGATTATAATCTGAGAGTCCCCTTCCACTAATATAAACCCAAAAATGTAAGTAAAATTAATTAAAAAAATAAATTATCCTTTTTGTCTTGCTGGCCGCGGCAGAGTCCAGACAGTGGGACTCGCAGAGTCCAGAGAGTCCTTGGACTAGGCGAGTCCGAGCAGGACTTTGCTGGACTCGGCCAAGTCCGAGTCCAGAGCCAGAAAAACTCTGGAGCCCGGACTCGGCTCGGGACTTGCAGAGTCCTGTAACACTAGTTCTTACAGGAC